>CABFOV010012175.1:0-12010 GCA_902141375.1 Timema poppense | reverse complement strand
TTAACTAGAATAATTTTCTAAAGAAACCTCTAGAGTAGCGGGTTCCCAACCTTTTATCTCTCATACCTTATTTTCATTTATAAGTACCCTCTTCCCCCCACACAACAAAATTTGTTTCTGTTAGGTAGTAATGTTATTAGGTTATCTAAATAATATAGGCCTGTCAGTCGCTGCACCCTGGTACCCTTGCGCTTGTAAATCAGCAAACTGCTCCCGAGTACTTGCAGCGCTCCTAAGAGTTCCAGTTTTCAACCACTTGTACATTTTGAGACACAAAACAATATCAACAGAAAGTTGACTAATAGCTTAACACTTCAAATTAAACACTCAAAACAAAGGAACAAAGTTAGGCTCACTCTCTTGATGACCGATCGAACACTAAAATGATGGCCTGCTTTCAATTGAGTTTTAAATGAAAACGCCAAAACCATAAGCTCTGAGAGGATTCAGGATATTTCTAGAATTATTAGAAAAGGGAGAAAGAAAGAAGAGTGCGTGATGCGCAGGGAGGGAGGACACGTGTAGTCGCGCGATATGATTGGTGGTGGTGACAACCACCAATTATCAATCAATTACTTGTAGTAGGCTATTGGACTTTCACGTAAGTGTCTCTTTGTAAACCAAAACTATATAACTTTGTTTTGGTGTTTTCATTTTAAACCCCCCCAACCCCAATATTATTTTCACGTACCCCCAAACGGTCTACTGCGTAGCCCCAGGGATAAGTGTACCCCAGGTCGGGAACCGCTGCTCTATTGTAATAGTATTTTATTTTCTAAAATTGTATGATAAAAGTTAATTTGGTACTGATGCTATTTATTTCCCACATTAATTAGGAAACCATTGAAGACAATATAAACTCCTAAGCCATTGACCTCCTCATTGTAAAATAAAATGTACGTTGTCTTGACTTAAAGTGCAACAAAATGCTTTTTCATTAAAAGTTAGAGCTAGTTATAGATTCTAATCTTACAAAACTTTATATTCTGTGATAGAATCAGAAAAATTAATCATGAATCAATTTTCTTTTATAAGGAAAGTTAAAAAATAAGAATAAAACATATGTTTTGATCAAAATAAACTAATTTGGAGTGCAGCTGTTTCTAACATGTACATATTACGTTAACATTGAGTTTTTTTATTGTACATTAAAGTTTAATGAACACCAACAACACTCTAGAAAATACTTGTTCAAATCCAGTCAAATAAAACAATCTAGACTGATATTATGTTGAATAAATCAAAATTAAAGTGACTTTTAACACTCTTAAAAAATATTCTAAAAAATAGCAAATAAACAAACAGATCAGGAAATAATGCCATAAAATTTAATCATCATCGAAGGACTACCCTTTATTTTAGTTTTACTACACATCCATCACTGTTTCCAGCCTGGGTTAGTTTTTTATCCAAGCCATATTTTCCACCACAGGCTGGCTGGGCCTGTCGTAGCTTCATATGTCTTATAAGACTAGGATAAACACAACATCCAGTCCCCGGCTGCTAATATATCAATGTGAAAGGGTAAACCCACATTTCACCAATGATATGCCGAGAATCAAACCCAGGACCCTTTAACTCAGTAGACAGACACACTACCGACTGAACTAAGGTGTGAGCTAATGTATGTATAACAAGACAGTGTATAGACACTGTCCAGTGATGTAAAGTAAGTGATAGTGAAGGAAGCCAACCTGAAAGGGTAGTCAAGTTAGGGCGTTAGGAATGATCTTCATTATTATACATTTAACTAAGATTCACAATCTTGAACCTTTGCTCAGGCTTATTGTCCGTGTCACTGACAACTCTTGTGGAGGAGGACTAGTGTTAAGAAGACGGCGACTAATCGAGCTGTGGGAAGAGGCAGCTCACCCTCACTTGAGTTGTACCGGGTGTAGGTCCTTGTTCGGTCAATAGTCAGAGGACGCTTACATGCTCGAGTTCACAACCATCACTAGTGACTGACTAGATCATGACAAAAACCTGCGCCAGTGACACTTGGTGGTGTCTAAGACGTGCACACACACACAGAACACTAAATAATTAGTACATGAGTGTAAAAGAAAGTAATTGATTAGTTCCACTGACCTTGATCGGCTCCGCGAACGTGCTCTCGAGCCGCTGCCAGATCTGGTAACATAACAAAACCAAACAATGCTAGAGATGGGAGTGAGCAAATTGGACAGTGGTACCAAACCTTTAACAACATTATTTATATTCAATATCTGTTCAATATTTTGCTATTTGTTTCAATAAAAAATGCAACGCTCACATACATATCTATATTAATAAGTTTTATGATATATTATTTGTATTACTATAATAGTTTTAAAACAACCTATATTTTTAAAGCGTCATATTTATAATTTCCCGATCCTGATATAAAAATGCCCATCCCTATTTAATCTAGGAATATACTAGTAACGTAAATGTTAGGAAACTATCGAAACCGAGGCCAGTAATGGGACCAAAGATCGAACTGTCATTTAAATAAATCCCTGTATGTTGGTGTCACTAGAGTTGAACCATTAAAAATGTTAAGATAATTAAATATAGTTCCACAATAATTGATGGAAATGAATGGGAACTGAAAGAATAGTTCTGATCAAATTTGAGAATATTAACTTATGGGAGAAGACATTAAATATACGAATTAATAGAAAGAAAAGATCATTTCTACAGCATTTTTAGTTAAAATTAATCAAAATAATGTAAGACTTACCGCGATCTAGACTTAGCCGAACCACTACGAGAACCACTTTTAGATCTCGAACGACTTTTTGATCGTGAGCCACTTTTAGATCTTGATCGACTCTTGGATCTTGAACCACTTTTCGACCTCGAGCGGCTCCTAGATCGTGAGCCACTCTTCGACCTCGAACGGCTCTTAGATCGCGAGCCACTTTTTGACCTTGAGCGGCTCTTGGATCGCGAACCACTTTTTGACCTTGAGCGGCTCTTGGATCGTGAGCCACTTTTTGACCTTGAGCGACTCTTGGATCGTGAGCCACTTTTTGATCTAGATCTGGACTTTGAGCGGCTCTTAGACCTCGATCTTGATCGTGAGCCGCTCCCAGATCTGGATCCACTCTTGGATCTTGATCGAGAGCCACTCCTAGACTTGGACCTAGAGCGAGACTTGCTCTTTGAGCGCGAGCGAGACCGACTGGAGCCGGAGGAAATGACCCGTTTCTTCGCTCTCCCTCCTTTGTCACTGCCGCTCCCAGCACTGCACAGCAATTAAACAACAATTAGGNGAGCGAGACCGACTGGAGCCGGAGGAAATGACCCGTTTCTTCGCTCTCCCTCCTTTGTCACTGCCGCTCCCAGCACTGCACAGCAATTAAACAACAATTAGGAAGTAATATTTTATAAGTTCCATCACCTGGGGAGGGGGAGGGGGGGGGGGACAAAGAGCTTATTGTCCCAGCGGGTAGTGCTGGCCCATCTCTGTTACTCTCTCTGGTAGACAGTCAGCTTCATCGTTTAGGAGAAAGGGGGGAGATATCTTACTATTGTTAAAACTATACTAAGGTTAATACAACTTGATGGTATGTCTCGCCCCTCCAAGGGTACTCACACCACAGTTTGGGAAACAAAGGTCTAACTCATCATTCTCATGTCGGAACCGATTGCTGGAGGCACAGATATTGGCATTAGAAACACAGTCGGGTGGTGTGAGGGGTTTTTTTATTCTCCTATTAAGCAAATGTGGGTACATTTCCTTTGAAATTCTACCTCCATCATCCTCAAGTATGCGTGAGGGGTTTGCGAGCTAAGTTTTTTAATTCGAGTCTATCTTGGGCGAGCTTTTCATAAAGCTCCTTAGTATCGAGCCGATCTCGGAGTGTTTTAAAACGTAATTATGTTAATATAAACCAATATGATTATGTTTAAAATAAAATATGTTTTAAACTTGTCTTTAAATAGTTACATAGAAACATTTTGACACAATTCGAGCTCAGGTGTTCCCTTGACACTGTCTTGCACCGAGCCTGTTTGTGTCCTAACAACCCTGGCATGCCTAGGTCACGGAGGACAACCTAAGCGCAGGCACTTACTCGCTGGCAATCTTGAGCTGGTTGCTGTCGCTGTCCGATTCACTCGTGGATATGGTCGCCTTCGAGACTATGCGGCTCTTCTGTTTGGATGACAGCCCGTCATCATCTGCCTTGGCTTTCTTCCTGCCCTTGGGCTCCTGACAGAAGCACGCAACAAACACTTACTAATAATAATAATAATAAATAATATAGACAGCTTCCAGACTTACATTGGCGTTCAAATATATAAATTGATCTAAAAATAAAGCACAGTATAACCTCAATTATTCCAAATAAAGAGATCCCGATTTCAAATAATTTGTAAAGGTGAGTTGTGGTGGTGAAAATAAACATTATTCAGAAAGACTGGGTTGGCCCGCGGCAGGGAAATTGTGTTAACTCGGGGCACGAGTTCAGCGGATAAACATTGGGCTACGAAAATATTGCTTTTGCATGAGAATCTTCGAGAAATTTTCATGAAAACAACGAGAAGTTAATTTTTACTCTGACAAATGATAATCTTTAGTGAGAATCCGAGTCTCATACATACCCTACTCCCCTTAAATACAAACATTGGACTCAACTATTAACACGCTAGCTTCTAGAACGTGATACTTTCACAATGATTATACAGAAAAATAAAGTAGAGACATAGGAAGAAATCAAAGGTTAAATATACAATAAACTGTTTCTTTTATAAGGAAGAGATAAACACATTTCACACGTTACAAAAAATCTAACCGATAAACACGTCTGCTGTGAATTACTGTAAAAGTCAGCCGCCACGACAGCCAAGCATAAAAAATTAGTGATACTAAAACAAGCATCTTTATTCTTATTTCGAAACAGATGATCTAGGAACATCTAATCAAAGATAATAATTTACTTGATATTATTCAAAAGTTGAACATTTTGTGGAGTTTCACGAATTAAAACTAACGTTCGGTATCGCTAAATTTGTCTCGTAAACTCTTTATGTATAATCGATTGTTTAATATCGATTTGAGTTTTCTCACCAGCTCTAACTTGACAAGTGCTAGCTATGTAAGCAAAGTTTTAAGAAATAAATACGTAACAATTGATTATTCATTATTTCACTCCCTCGGAGCCCAGCCATTAGAGCCAAAAGAATTGTCTCCGACCACAATGACCCTTTACAATACAATAACAAACTGCAGCATGTTTTTATGAACAGAGGCACTGGTGTGTGGTCAAATAGACAGAGCTCAAGTTCACACCCAGAGTGGGGGTAAGCTATTGAGAGCACGCCAGTTCTAATGTAACCCAGCACTTACTCTCTGTGGTTTGCGACCTCTCTTGGCTTTGGGTCTGTCATCGTCCGAGTCCATTCCGTCACCTTGCTTCTCTCTGCGCCGCCGGGCACCCCCACCCCCACCACCTCGCCTCTTCTTGTCCCCGTCCGGGCTGAAACGTTATCAACCACGGCTCAATGTGGATCTTAGTTCCAACACTTTACAACATATTTTATTTGGTAGGAATCCCTCGCATTCACACTCGTCTTATCGATGTCAGCTGACGCCCACATTTGTTCCGATCAAACGATTTCGCCCCTAACAAGATTTATTTATACTACCTTGTGTGTCATTGATTACTAAGTTCATGTTTTCGTTAATTTAAGAAATATTATGAATAAATCAAGCATCATTAATCATTTATACAACTATATTTGTTTAGAAATATACAGTCAGACACCTTGACCTAATCGGTACCGCCTTAAGCTTGTGATGTGGCCTGGGTCAGTTTTTTATTCAAGTAATATATTCTCCATTACCGGCTTGCCAGGCCTGTTGTAGCTTCATTTGTCTTATATTCTAACTTAAAGACTTTGACAAGCACAACATCCAGTCCCCGACCGTCAATTTATCGATATTAAAGGGCAAACACATATTTAACCATGCCATGCTAAGAATCAAACTCTGACCCTTAGCTCGGTAGGAAGACAGGCTACCGACTGACCTGCGGATAATATAGCAATGTGTGTGAGAATAGTATTTGTATGGTTGGTATGCCACAGGTCGCCAACCCCAAGTCAGGGAATATATAGTTCACCCCTTCAATATGTTTCATTACTGTTTACCCTGACCCATACGCTCATTTTCCTCCAAGCTAACCAAGTTCAACGAAAGGACAGGTATTGCCGTTGCCATGGCGAGTGCGGCCGGGCGCTCGCGGTCGACACCGATCGGACCTTGATGCCGTTATTTCAAGAAACTCCCATCCCTAGTAAAAAGAGGTGTCGGCCATACCCCTCTCGTCTCCTCTTCTTGGACGCCTTGTCCCTGGGTTCCCCGCCACTGTCCCGACCAGCGTCACTGCCAGAGTCGGACACGTACTGGTCAGTCTTTTTGCGACTTCCCTTCTTGCTGCTCTTCTCGTTGGGCATCTCCCCGAACAAGAGAGCTCCCTTGGTCTTCTCCCGGTATTCCTCCCTCTTCTTCATCATCACCTCGTGCTCCTGCCGCTTCTTCTCCACTTGTTTTATCTGTTGTGTACATAATGAGAACAGTTTTATAGGATTTATTCGATAGTGTGGAGTTTTATCAGCTACAGCTACTGCCCCTGGTAGGTTAGACTAACCTGCTCCGCTACTTGCTTCAGACGGAAGGCTTCTCGCTCCTCTTCCTGCTTGCGGCGCAGCTGTTTCTCCTCCTCGTCGACCCGCCGGGCCCGGGCCACGTGGTACTGCGCTTGGGACAGCAAGTCTTGGCATTGGCGCGCCTCTAGGCCCGCCAGGTTCACGTCATACCTCATGCGGTCGCCGTGCACCGACAGATACTGGAAGTACCTGCACACGAAACAAGACGATGACCGCACCGTACTGGGACCAACTACACGTCTTACTACCCATTCGGGATGGGTAAAGTTGCATTTAGAGGATGTGCATGTAGGGAGAGTGGAAAATCTTTTAGGAAAAACCCACAGTTCATCCGACCAAGATTCGAACCTCGCTCTCCTCATCCTGGGCAGTATAGCTAAACACGAAACTAGTGCGTTAGATAACTATGCCACCGAGGCGGGTAATATAAATAATAAAACAAAAATGGATTTTTTTTTTAAACACAAGATTTGTTAAGGTTTTCTTATAAATTATAATTGGTTCTGAACCACCAATAAAGTGTATTAAAGCTATCAAACAAATTATAATTAATACTTTAAATTAGTTTTTTATTATCCAAGTTTTTAGGATTCGGAAGATTCAAGGGTTCGAGGACACAAGGATCCCATTCGTACATTTTTACTATAAAAGGTAGATTAGAGAAAATTTACTTGTGTGACAGTCCCAGTTCGTGAACTGCCTGCAGCACTGTGTCTAGTGTCGACTTCTCGTCCTTGAGTATCTGTGTTGCGAGGCGTTGTAACACCAAGGCGATGTTGTACAGCAGTACAGTATCTTGGGGAGCGACTCTGCGTGCCTGGGGACAATACACCAGTTAGTGAAGTTTCTACCTTCACTACATGTGGCGGGCGCTAACATGGTTGATCAAAGTTCAAACCCAACAAATTGTTATAGCCGTGAGATTTCAGAAAATATACTTTCAAGCCTACTTTTAAAAATAGTCTAGGAAAAAAGTTAGTATTCACTTGAACCCTTCAGTGGTTTTTACTTTACATCCGTTACTGTTTCCAGCCTTGGTCAGTTTTTTATCCAGCCTTATATTCTCCGCTACCGGCTTGCTAGGTCTGTCGTAGCTTCATATGTCTTATAATCTACTTATAATCCGTACTTAATACATCCCCACTAACTTTCTCCACACTTCCCTATCCTTGCATCCCCACTAACTTTCTCCACACTTCCCTATCCTTGCATCCTCACCAACTTTCCCCGCACTTATCTATCCTTGCATACTTCCTTCACTTCAACAACATCCTCACCAACTTTCTCCACACTTATCTATCCTTGCATCCCCCCTTCCCTTCAACAACATCCAAACACCGAGTCATGCATGCTCTCTTATTCTTAAAACTCTTAATGTTTCTCATTTTTCACAAATTCATCAACAACATATAACCACACATTAAAAAACATGGTCTACCACTTCTTTTTGATTCACACTCTCTACCTTCATATATTTGGGTCGTTATTTGATCCATACTATTATGAGCATCTTTAAGAAATACAAACATATATTTTGGAGTCGACAGTTATAAAATGTATATTTCGTATATTATTATTGTTATTTTATAGGTATTGATAATATCCACAAAAAGTGGCGGCTGTATGTCACATGATATGAGATAAATCTAGTGACTTTTTCTAGCTATCAGGTACGTACGTCCTTTTGTAAGAAAATTGGGGAATATTATCTTCAATGTTGCCAAAATCCCCTTCTTCCTTCATAAAAAGTAATGAACTATCACTGTTTCTTTAACAAATATGATCTATGCGACGAAGACAAATGACAACTCAGCAGTAGGGACCATTTACAAATGACAAATGACAACTCAGCAGTAGGGACTATTTACAAATGACTCATGTAGGGAGTATCAGCAGAGAATGTCTAGTCTAATGTCTGAATCTAGGAGCGACATGGGAGTTGACGAGGTGACCCCTTGAAGCACGCAACCAACAGTCGGCTGAGCTAACGGAATTTCGGTTACCTTGAGCAGCGTCATCTTGGCTTCCTTAAGTTTGCCCGCCTTGAAGTACGCTCGGGCCAAGTACTGTAGCACTTCTACGTGGTGGTACTTGTAGAACTTACGAAGGCAGTTTTCGTACTAAAACAGGCATCAAACATATATTTAACAATCTATTTCATTCTACTAAACATCACCAAAATTAGAGAGAACCGTCGACATCGGCAGTCTCAAGGTCACTCACGTGGACTGAATTGCCGGTCCCGGGCCATATCAGGGTTTGAATCCTGATCAGGTGGTTTATTTGTAAATGATTTCCCACCCTCTCTTATTGAAATTACAGGTATATTTCCTGTAAAATTCTGCCCTCGCATATTAGCGTAATTATTATTATTAGTATTATTAGCACCGCGTCTTAGTAGGGCGGTTGTGAGATGAAATGGAGGACCTACAGTTAAACGTGGGATCCGAACCACGGTGGAGGCCTGGCATTCCACACATTCACAAGATGTCTTGTCAGAGGTGAACGAAGGGTTTGGTAATCAGATAAATCTGTGCCGGGACC
This sequence comes from Timema poppense, assembly GCA_902141375.1. Lineage (NCBI taxonomy): Eukaryota > Metazoa > Arthropoda > Insecta > Phasmatodea > Timematidae > Timema > Timema poppense. Next base: position 2,809 of record CABFOV010012175.1, on the reverse strand, counting down.
GAGGATTGAAACCTTTAAGATACTGTTCTTTCCACTCTAGATCAAGTTGACTCGGTGACTGACCATCTGTATGGCGCTGACAAATTGTTTCTGTTCCACGTAGATGTGTGCGATGTTGAGCCACACGTCGCAGAACTCCGCCGTGGCTTCACGGACCTGGGCAAAGATGTCCCTCGCCTCGTTGACGCACCCCTTGTGAGACAACACGGCCCCTGGAACCATACCAGATACACTTGTGGTAACCGAGAGCCCACCTCTGACCAACATACCATTTATAATAGTTTGGTTATTCTATACACAACATCAGGTCCACTGTTTTGATTGGAAGCAAACCCAAATTTAATCTATGAACATTTTCAAAAGTTAGTTCAAGTTTGAATATTTTTAATGTTTTCTTATGCCGAAAAAAATAATATATGTATCAAGGTCTTACTAATTTGATCCTAAAATTGTCAAGGACGTATTAGTTTGTCTTTGAAACAAATTCCCTTATCTTTACAGGCCTATAAAATTAGTGTGCATACCCATAGAATAGCGTGCAGTTGGTTTTATTAATGTCACACATTGCTAAGTACGTTTAAACTCACACATCTTTGTTTTAGAGACTTGATGCGTTTTGTTTTATTTTGTTCAGAAAACAAAAAACAACATGTATGCACCTAACACGCCATTCCCTTACCTTCGAATCCTGACAATCAAATTTGAATATGAATCTTGGAAAAAAATTATTAACGTACGAGGAAATATAAATATAGTATTATAATAGAAAATACAAATATTCACTGAATGTTAACATTATTTCTTATAATACATCAATTATTATATTCTTACATCGATATAAGTGTTACACTACGGTTCTGGGGGCTGGTTGTTACGTTCATCCTATAATTATAAATAGTTCTGAACCACAAATACCACAGTATTAGAGCTGCAAAACAAATTTGACGTTAAAAATCAAATAACATTTTTTTAAATAATTTGAGTCAGGAATCTGAAAATTTTTCTATTAGTCGAAAGGTTACAGGCCATATATTGTGAGTGAAGTGAGCGTTGCACAGTGACTCTAGTGATGTCAATTATATTGTGTTGGAGATGTGAGGGAAGAGGATGTTTTGTCGTGTAGTCCTGTGGATATGGTGTGATAATGTTGTTAAGTTTTGACCAACCTATGCCATTGGCCGCCCAGATGTTCCGAGGGTCGTTACGGAGCACCTGCTTGTACATGGCGAGCGCTCGCTCCTGATGTCTCTTCTCACGCTCCTTGTCTCTGGTGGGCTGGTGAAGGGTCTGGAGCCACACGTTACCGAGCGCTATCAGGGAGTATGCATCGTTGGACGTCACCGGGTTCTACAGGGATAGTCACAGATCATAGACAGGGTTATTAGATCTGCTTTCATGTATTCATACGTCAAGTCATGCTGTCACTTTAGATACCTTAGCTAAGCTGGTAGCACGTCTGCCTACTGAGCTAAGGGTCCTAGGTTCAATTCCCGGCATGGACAAAATATTTATCATCGGTGAATGAAAGTACCGACAACCAAGCACAATGGAAATATCCGGAATGAGTAATCGATTATTTCTATGCTAGTTTATTTGCTACTAAATGCTATATATTTTGGTGGTTCAATTAGCCAATAGGTGTAAAGAAATGTGTTTTTAGTTGTTGTTTTTTTACTTTGCTATACTATGCTATGGAGTTGACTAAATATGTTTATATATGAGGTTGGGAAAAATTACAAATTAGGAAATGTTTAAGAATCGAAAAATAGAGTTTGAACTTAAGAATCGGAATTGAGAAAAACGGGCATCGTGACATCTCTAGTTCTATGCAGACAATTTCTACTCCAGTTTCACCAAGGATGGTGTGTAAGAGACCTAATAAGATCTGATGAGAAGAGGACATCTTGGATGGGAAACTTACGGTTAGGTACAATGAATATTGGCACACTGACAGTAAGGGTGGAAGAGGTAATAGGATCCACCAGGGGAAGGATCTCCAGAGTTTGCGACTACAAAGTGCGAGTGTGCCCCCACCTTGAGAACCCGCTCAAACTTCTTCTGTCCGGGCCCCCACTCCATCTTGGCGAGATGAAGGTTCCCCAGAAGTGACCAAGCATCTGGGTGTTCGTTGTTGATACGCAGAGCTTCCTTGAACCAATCAGACGCCTCATATATCTGACCCTTGTCTCGAGCCATACAGCCCAGACGGAGATAACCTACAAACATTCGACACAAAACATTTTCAAGGCCTTCATGGCCGGTTGATGAATAGCACATCCATTCAATTACAAGACTAGAGTTATTCTGTTATTAAAACATTTAAAATATGTGTGCCCTGGACATATAACTCACAAATAATGACATAATTGGATGCCATAACGCTTAAACATAATGAACCTCCGGTCAATACTCTTGCTATGAAATAGTAGACATAGTTTGTCGAATCTAACAAAGTTACATCGGACTCTTTGTACTAGTCATGTGATGCAAGTTTAGTTTACAAATAAACCTGCAAATATACATGATTTTCAATTTTGAATAGAATTTGAAACAATGAAATCAATTTTGAAACAAAAATAGAATCTGTTTTTGATGAATTTTTTTCTAAATGAATAGTTTATAGTGAACATGTTTAAACTAGAATCCCAAATAAAAATTATACAATCACATTTTTTCAAAGAAAATCCTAAATGAATACTAGGTTGAATTCTAGAAACTTTTTAATTGAGTGCTATTAGAAAGTGCTCTAAGGCGACTCACATGTCTCTGTTCTAGTGCTATTAGAAAGTGCTCTAAGGCGACTCACATG
>CABFOV010012174.1:0-12011 GCA_902141375.1 Timema poppense | reverse complement strand
TCTCTCTCTGCACTCTAATACGGTATATTTCTTCTTAACTGTCATCTTTACCTCTAACCCTTGGATTATATCGTTTGATAGTCCTTGTGATAAACCTATCCCTATAATTTTAAAGCTACTCCTCCAAATGGTTGTGTCAAGGAACGATCTCCGAATAATGTGGAAACTCTGGTAAATACATATAAAGATGGCCGCCATGAAAATATCAACTATGGACAAAGGAAGTGGTAAACTGATTTTTGGCTTCTGCGCGTCAACTTCTAGGGAACAAAACATTCTGTGATTTATATATTCAACTATAGATTTGTTTAGTAAAATAGTCAAAAATACTCGTTTATTTCGTTTTTTGTTTCTAAGAGTGAAGATAATTAACAATATAATAATAAGAATCAAATAGCCAAAGCTATTATATTTGTTTTGGTGAGGATTTATTCGCATCTAAATATCATATTCTGAAAATTGAAAAATGACACTTGGACACGGGAATCGGACCCGGGACCTTTGGCACGTCCATCATAGACTCTGCCTTAAAATATAAGTGAAGCTTAGTGGCGTAATAAGCCAAAGTTCTCGGGTTCGATTCCCGTGTCCAGATGTCTTTTTTAATTTTCAGAATATAATATAATAATAGGTTAAATTACTAAAAAATGTTTTAAATTGATTTAATACATGGAAGGAAATAGTTAAGCTGGTGTGATCGTTAGTGGTTTGCTCCAGATACCAAATACTGTATCAGGGTGTCGACCGAATGATGTAAACAATATTTCCTTACTTTTCCACGAATTAAACATAAATATTTATGATAAAAAAGAAATAGAGGAATAAATAACGTACACCCATTTCCTTGACATGACCATAGTTGTCCCCACTTGAATTCATATAAACTCATTTTATTTTGTATTTTTATATTAATTTCTGAACTATAGTATGATTTTGGTAGGAAAAACAGTAGAAGTTAGTTACTAAAGTTACTAAAACAATTTTAATATAGTTATACATTAACTCGTATTATCTGTAGTTGTCATTTTTGATAGATATTAGCAATACCTATAAAATAACACGAATAATATAGGAAAATATTATCTATGTTGGCCACAAAAAATATGTTCGAGTTTTTTTATACTGTTCTTCCAACCAAACTCTGGGTATACATGATCACTGGGAAGTCATTTGTAAATTTAAACTAATTTTGAGCAAAGTATAAACAAATAGATTCCTGCGCAATTGGCTCACAGATATGTATGACCCGAAAACTAATTGTATGGCTTTTTCATGATTGGTAAACCCCGACGGTTATGGGGGACCACTTTCGATCATCAAAATTGATCAAAAGTCATTTAACAGTTGGCACTTTAGAAATATGTCATATTTGATTTATTAATCATAGAGTGCGTCTAAAACGTTATAAATGCTTCCAATAATAATTCCTGTGCTGTATAATTATCTTTATATGAATGATTGAACAGACTAAGAATGTAAGTATAGCTGTAATTATTTTTTCCTACCATTGTGGCAACAAAGTTTCTAGTTTTCAAATAAAGGGCTTCCTATGAAAATGACTATAGCCCATATTATACACAGTTTAATTATGTGCACCACCGTACGACCATGCGAGGCTATTCTAGTCAGTCTCCCGTTGGAAACGTGTTACTTCTTGCTCCTAATCAGTTGTTTTCAACTATAGGCTACGTGAAAAATGCAGACGAGGTTTGAATTCACGACACGAGCGCGCAAGACGGCCAAATTTTTAAGTTCTTGAAAGGCAAATCCAAGCGCGCTCAAATATTCGAAAATCCTCAAACATAACTCACCCTTTCTCGTAAACTACTTGGACAATCACAGTAGTTTTTTCAGAATGTGTTACAAAAAGCTTAAAAGACATGAGAATATTATTGAAATTCCCATGTTCCAATTGGTTTGCTTTGAAAAAAATTACTTTCTAATGAAAGAATTATAATGTGGTTTTTTTCTGCAGACATATTTTCCCTCTGTGTAAAAGTTTTTTCCTAATTGAGATAGATGGGTGGTATAAGTGTATGAAATGATGACTATGAATTGAATTTTATTTTTATATAAGACTCATTACTTTAACACCAATACTTTTCACAGTTTGATGTGTTTAGTTACGAGCTCTTCATGCGCGCCAGGTTTCCGATAAACTGAAAATAATCAGAAAGAACCGTCCGTCATTCCGACCCTACATCTATTTTTACTGATCTACTATTACTAGCTTTACTATTACTAACGTTACAGTAATTAGGATTATGTTAAAAACTTTAAATCACTTTTGGTTGTGCTCTCTATTTATAATATTTTCTACCTTTCTTGTAAATTAGTGAATAGAATGTTGTCCACTTTGTCCGACAATAACTAAGCTCGGTCATTAAAACGTCTACCTTATGTGTTAGGGGTCCCGGGTTTGATTCCCGACATGCTATATCTTAATCTTTGGTGAATTGTCAGCCTATGAACTGGATGTTGAGAATTTATTTGCAAATAAAACGAGTTTAATAGAGAAGTCTACGTTAAATTAGAGTAGAGCGCCTGGATTTAATAGTCAGAATATACTATATCTTGTTATATAAATAAATTATTAAATGAATGATATTAAGGTGATATTAGAACTTCTGAAAAGTAATTTGGTAATACTTATATAATAATATTAAAAATCTATTTATACCTAATTTTGACACAATATAAATATAAACTATTGGCTTCATAAAACCATTTATAATTTTTTATAGCCCTATCTATCGTTTTCAAAAATTACGATAGTATGTTATATGTTTATTACTTACATGTAATACTACTTCATATGGATGTAGGCTTACTGATGTCTGTCTTATGACGAGATCTTTAATAATCTTTTCCAAATCTCGTGTTATTTCCTACACTCTTGCTACATGATTACTCGCTACTTACTAATGCTTTTGCTTTTGCCGATATGCCATTCTTGAAAGGAATGTAATGCGTTATTTTAGAAAAACCAACTCTTTATTACTTACATTATTAAATCACTATTATAATGTCCAGCCTTCCTTTAGGCACAATCGTCAATCAGTGACCGAACGGAATGGCTGGCCGGTCTTTCTGAAACTCTTCAATTTATCGGAAACCTGGCGCGCGTGAAGAGCTCGTAACTAAACACATCAAACTGTGAGAAGTATTGGTGTTAAAGTAATGAGTCTTATATAAAAATAAAATGCAGTTCATGATGATCATTTCGTACACTTATACCACCCATCTATCTCAATTAGGAAAAAACTTTTACACAGAGGGAAAATATGTCTGCAGAAAAAAAACACATTATAATTCTTTCATTAGAAAACCATTTTTCCAAAGCAAACAAATTGGAATATGGGAATTTTAATATTATCATCATGTCTTTTCAGGTTTTTGTAACAAATTCTAAAAAAAGCTACTGTGATTGTCCAAGTGGTTTGCGAGAAAGGGTGAATTATGTTTTAGGATTTTCGAGTATTCGATCGGCATAAACATGATGCTGGTCAGATTTTCCTCGCAAGAACTTAAGAAGTCTTACGAGTCGCGCCACCAGTACTGGTGCACATAGCTTGATCTAATGTGCAGCTATATATAAAAAAAAAGTATGATTTTGGTAGGAAGAATAGTAGAAGTTAGAGTCACTAAAACAATTCTAATATATTCATACACCAATTCATGTTGTCTGTAGCTGTCACTTTCGATAGATACTATCAATACCTATAAAATAACACAGATAATATAGTGAAATATTATTAATGTTGGCTGCAAATAAATATGTTTGAGTTTTCTCTAGTGTTCTTCCAAACAAAATCAGGGTACACCCACACCGCTGGGCCCACGGAATAAATGCCAAACTTATCTAGACTGGTGGAAAAATATGTTCGGTATTCGAATCTCAGCTAGATGTATAGGGGGTGAATTTTTTCTATTTAGTTTTCATACTCTCCCAGCGAACACGTGAGGTTACATTTCCTTTGAATTCTACCTTCCTCATGTCTGATCAATTAGAATAATTAAATGCGTATAGCCCATTAGGGTAGTGAAACGCCGCGCCGGTCAGAAATTACTGCACAGTTACGATAGGTAATATATAGCGCAGCAACGGTTGGGCGGTTGGTATCTTACAGCTATCAGGAGTGTCTTTATTGCAAAGAAAGACTGTGATTAAAGTCAACCTATTCGCAAATAATTAATATATAATTACTAATACCACATTATAAATAAAAAGTGTTACTAAACGAGTCTAAAAATACGTCCCTAAGGATTACTGTGTAATAGCCGTTTTCGTACGTCATAGAAGTAACAAACTATATTAATAAAACTATTGTTTTTTTTTACGATTGTAGCAGCAAGTTATAATATAGTTCATGAAATAATTATTAACTTAAGTGTTATATTCACAATTTTATCTTGTTATAACTGGCCCCACAGAGAGCGAGAGCAATAAAAAATATTAGTTACAAAATAAAACTTTTTTAAAAAAAAAGAGCGTAAGAACACAACCGCCTTAACAGTTTGTATGACGTCATCTACCGCTTTCGCTTCGGCTGGCTTGCCATCTTGCTTTCAGAATAGTACGTTGCATTTTCGAAGCTCTCGTTTGAAAAACATTTGTTAAGTGAACCAGAGATGCCGCTTACACACACACACACACAAAAAGCATTCAAACGGTTATTTTCATAAGATCGTGTTTAAATAATGTAAAAACGGTTAAAAATTTAAAACAAATGGTTCGTTTGAATGTTCTAACTGTCAATAGTAACAATAAATCAACATATGTTCTTGAAAATCATATGTTTTGACGAATGGATATATGGTAGCTTTTCTTATATGTCAGACACCACCTTTCATATTGAGGATGCTCTATACCCCTTCTTGAATCTATACATCAACCAATCAGGTGACCTGGAGGTCTAGGGGTAAGTTGTCAGACTTCTGTGATGGCGGCCGGGGTTCAATCCTCGGTCCCGGCAGAGATTTATCTGATTACCAAACCCTTCCTTCACCTCTGACAAGACATCTTGTGAATGTGGGGAATACCAGGCCTCCACCGTGGTTCGGATTCCACGTTAAACTGTAGGTCCTCCATTTCATCTCACAATCACCCTACCATTACACATTAGCGTAACTGCGTATAACCCGAACGGGTAGTAAGACGCGGTGCCAATAATAATAATAATAATAATAATAATAATAATAATAATAATAATATACATCAACCAGTCCTGACAACACACTCTCAAATGTTTGAACAGACAAGCGACGTAAACCCAACAATCGCTCGTAACTGAAACATGTTCCACGAGAGAGGTGGAAATGTAATTACAAAAGGGATTAAAACTTGTGCATATCATAGTGTTACAAAATAAAGTTGACCGCAGAAGGACCGTGTATCGACATGCGACTGGTAGCGCTAGCAGGCTGTGTGGCTTGCGGTTTTAGATGTGAGATGTTAAAGTATGTTTTTAAAATTCTATGGAAAAGTTCGCAACTAGTTTATTTAAATGGAACAAATGCAGTCGAAATATTGCAAAATCTTAAAGTAAGGACTTTAATACTATACACACCAAATGAGTACCGGTACCAATAAAGTAATAACAGTGATTAGAATTATCCTATCACACTCATGTTTCAACTACAATGCTTGGTGGTTGAATAATACACTAAAATTCTCTATTAGTACATCTCTTTTTCATTTGATTCAATGACCGGGAAAATGTCATCCCTGGCTGCGACTCTCTCCAGCTTTAGTTATGACCTTTGGTACGAATCTCAGACAGAAACATTATTTAGAAAGTCAAATCAACACCAAAATGAACCATCCCCCCTCCGCCCCAATTGTATCTTACTACCTGTCCGGTCAATACGTATGCCTATATTAATTATGCTAGACGGTTAAGGATAGTGGTAGAGGAAAAACACCCTCAATATTCAATAAGGTCTTTAGCACTACTCGTATCGGTGGGAACGCAGACTCAATATCAGGCTCATCTAGTTTTGTTTTCCTGTGGCAGAGAGGCCGGGGTTCGAGTCTCAGCCAGGCGTTCTGGGAGTGTTTTTTTGCCACTAAACCTTCATTCGAATGCAGGTACGTTTCCTCTAGTCTATTAGTGTAATTAAATTACGTTTATCCCTCACGGATAGTGAAAGACGGTGGGAAAAAGATATATGGAATTATTTAAAACAACAATCATACACTTATCACATAAACAGATAACTCGCACACGTTTAGGGAAGTAAGTTTTATGAAAATAAAATATTTAAAAAACAGCCTTGGCAAATTAACACTTTGTTTATTTTGAACTGGGAAGCAAGACCCTCATTTAGGTCCTATAACAAATAGTCGAAACTTGGCGAGTGAGGCACACAAGACGCCGAAGATTGAGAAGTTAGACGCCGTCGCTCCAAAGCCCACAAACCACTTTAAGCTTTATCGGAACTTTTTTTAAAGCATCAAACTTTAACAAAGAGAAGAATGAAAGACGAGAAAATGTGGAGGATAAATGGGTGGAGTTTCGTTGTTCTCATTAAACTTAAAAGTTTACGTGATAAATGAACGTCTAGAAAAGGTGTGGCTAGGATTTAAAAAAATAGTCATGAAAAAACAGACCATTTTAGATAGCAAAAAAAATAACCACTAATACCAGAAATACATTTTGTTAATTTTGTGGGATGATTTGGGAATCTGATATGAATTTTTACCTAAGTAATTTCATTTTAAATACGAATCCAACTAAATTTTCCTTTTCGACGATGTCATAGAAGGCAATATTGAGGGAAAGAGGAGCCTAGAAGGAAAGATGATTCAAATATGGGCTGACGTGAAAGAAAGCAGAACATTCTGGGAGCCGAAGAGGGAGGAGAAGGCGCATTGACAGTTTAAGTTCGCTGACAAAATGAAGAGACATGTCCTAAAACAGAATACCTAATAATATTAACGATTCAAAAACCTATCATTAATAGTAGCCCATTTATACAAATGTATTTTTTCTAATAGTGCAATTATGAAACATTTCTTCTTTTTGTTATTAGATTTTAGAATTTTGCCTTAAACACATACAGCCAAATACATTTTCCCGTTTACTGCCTCTTGGTAACCGTCAGATGTATCAGCAATTAATTATATTAATCGGGTAAGAATGAGACATAAAGGGATGGTAATGTAGGAGAAAGGTAAGATTAGAAGAAAAAAGAATAAGGGTGTGGAGGCTAAAAATGGAGCATAAAGAGAGCTGTACCTAAGAAACGTAAGAAGCTTAATGACCAATGATGAGATGCAAAGTTCAGAGGCTGAATGGGAAAGGTGGGAACTGCAGAGGAGGTAAGTGGGAGGACAAGACTTGTGATAAAGTGGAAGAAAGTGGAAGGAAACACCCCGGTGGGACGACAGAGTGAAGGGAGCAGTGGAGAGTAATAATAATAAAGCATTCAGAAGGAACTTTAAGAATATAAATGAGGAAATAGAGGGAAAATATAGGGGGTAGAAGAAATTAGAGAAGCGAGTGGTAAGGGAAGCCAGGAAGGATCGGATGCAAAAATATAGAGAAATGCTGGGACAGGACGTAAGAGGAAGTAAGAAGGTGTTGTATAGCCAAGTAAGAAACAGGAGGATAGAGAAAAGACAAGAAGTTAGAATGATGGATGAAAAAGGAAGAATGTTGAATACAGGAGAGGAAAAAAAAAGTTACTAAGAATTAGATATTTTGAGAAGATGTTTAACCTGGAACAAGGAAGGTATCAAGAGTAAAACAGAGGAGCAGAAACAAAGAGCAGAAGACGAGTAAAGATGTGAAGGACTCATAGAAGAGGATAAAACAAGGAAAGGCACTGTATGTAAACAAAGTGACTAAAAAGTCTAAGAGATGACGGGGAAGTAGGTGTATAATGGTTATAAAAGGTGCTGCGAGTGATTTGGAAGGAGAACATGATAACGGAAGACTGTAAAAGGGAAGTTATAAAACCTGTTTTCAAGAAAGGAAAAAGGGAAAATAAGAAAGAAAAGAAAGGTGGAAATAAGAACAACGCGGAGTTAGGAAAGATAGGTCGAAAGTAGACTTTATATTTGCCACACGACAGCTGATGGCAAGAATGTATCATGCGGAGAAAAAATATGAGAGCGTGGGCGGAAATAAAGTTTGGATAGCGATGGGGGAGGTCAAAGTGGAAAAAGAAGTTATAGTAAGAGTAAAAATTTATGTGGATAGCAGGAGTTGTATTAAGACGGAGAGTGGGAGGACGAAGTAGTTACAAATAAAAAAATTGGCGAAGCAGGGGAGTGCCTTCTCACTACCGCTGTTTGTAATGTTAGTGGAAAAGGTCATGAATAAAGTGGCGGGAAAATTCAAGGATGAAATAATGAAAGCCATGATGTTTGCCGATGACTTGATGGTATGGTGGGAGGATAAAGAAGAAGTACAGGAACAGCTACAGGAATGGAATGAAGAAGTGAAAGAGTGTAGAATGAAATTTAGCTTGACAAAGTGTGAAGTGATGATAATGACGAGTGATTGAGGCAAAATGTGGAAGTTGAGAGGATTTATAGAGAATAGGACAGAAGGAATAGTTGTTTTATAGGTGTGTAAGAGACCTATAAAGGAGAAGAGAAGTGTCCTTGAAGTGTAAGGAAGTGTTGTAAGGACCGTACTTTATACCCATCGACACATATGCAGCAGAAACATGGACAATATTTTAGTATATTTTCTCAATATCCTAATACAAAGATTTTCAGGTTGAATGGGATATTGGTTAACCTCCTAATCTCGGCCATATGTACAATGCCTTAGGGCCGTATTTTAGTATATTTTCTCAATATCCTAATGCAAAGCTTTTCAGGTTGAATGGGATATTGGTTAACCTCCAGATCTCAACAATATATATTACCCTCAAGGCCACACTGAAACTCTCATGACAACACAATCTGTAGATACAACTTCTTTATAGCGATTAGTTAACCTATTTGTGGAGATGCAGCGCGGTCGTTGAACCAATCATAACCTTCTACTCGGCCAGCTATTGCCACTCACGATACGACCGGAATATTAACTTGCGCTTTGGTGCGCGACCAATGTCCGTTGACGTTGTGTGTTTAACGTTTTATTCGAGCATATTCCATGATGTGCTTTTTAATGTACTCACGTGAGTCTAGTATGGTTTGACAACAGCGGGAGGACAGGGTTCGAGTGCCTGCAGGAAGTACCGAAGGTTTTCCTTATTTTCATTTACGGATTTACATCCTCTTTCCAGAGGAGTGATGATTCAGTTCCTTTATAAATATTCCTTACTCAAAAATGCGAGTGTACTTGTTCTAAATGCCATCTTCCTCTTTTCTACAGTAGTCCCGTGGCTTCTTTGGTGCTGACTGACACCTAACAGCTGGCAGCTAAAAGCTTTGAAAAGATACCAGACCAAATTATGTATCCCTACGCCGAACCATATGATCTGCAAAAACATGTGTTAAGCAGCTGTCACTTCTGAAGGTCAAAATTTAAGTATATACCTAAATGCTGACCGTTAGAAGTCAGCTGTGAGCTGTCAGTCAGCACCAAAGAAGCCACGGGGCTACTGTACCTCTTTGGAGTGTGATCATGCTGACAGGCCGGACGAGTAGTAATTTTAGCTAGGCCTCTTTTGAGGCCAAATGGTCTAATACGTCACTTTCACAATATACATATGACAAATAAATCGGAGTTCGAGCCCCAGATGGATGTAATAGGGTGGTTTTTCCTAAATGGTTTACACTCTTCATCCACGAAAATTCGGATACACGTCTTCTAAATGTAACCTCCCCATCCCTAGCACATTAGCATAATTAGTACGTATGCGTTCAACCCGTAAGGATTTTAAGGCGAGGTGCTGAGTAAAAGTTAAGTAGATAAACAGGTTACAGATCGAGATAAGGAGTTTATAGGCCTATACATTATATTTTCAATTATCAGAGGTATACGGCGCTGCCCCGGGTAGCCACGCAATACAATGAGTTGTTAACCCGGGCAAAGATTTTGTTTGCTTCAAACAGTTAGAAAAAAATCTCTTCATTTTATTTCTTCCGACAAATTTTTAGTGAATTTAAAAAAAACTGATTAAAAATTACATTCTAGTTTCGAAGTGCACATGGGTGCGCACAGGGTATAGTCATTTTAAAATGTCAAGACCTCTGCGTGCGGTAGGTATCGCGCAACGCTCGTGACAAACAGACAAACTCTAAATAGATATTCGAGTTTGCCGCCAACATTAATAGTTATAGATTGGCAACGCCCCTCATCTTATCTTCTTGGATTTACGAATATCTCAAACAAGCAATAAGACGTGTAGTGCTAAAGGCAACCAATAATAATAATAATAATAATAATAATAATAATAATAATAATAATAATAATAATAAATAATAATAATTTATTTTATTATAGTGCTGGCCAACAGTCACAAGACCTGTAACAGGCCAGCATTGAAAAGTACACAAGTACCTTACATGTAATCATAAATACTTAAGAAAATAAAATAAACATAAGTAATGAGCAAACAAATATTTACTAAAAGCAAATATGGAAAAATAATAATAACATCAATAAAAATAAATAGTGAAAATAATAATAGTAATAACAATAACTATTACTAAGCCCACACCAGTGGTCATATGGTCTAAAACATCGGGTTTACAATAAACTGAATTGAAGTTAACATAGATATTATTATTATTATTATTATTATTATTATTATTATTAGCACCACGTCTTACTACCCGTTCGGGTGATACGCACTTACGCTAATGTGTAATGGTAGGGTGATTGTGAGATNTTTAACGTGGAATCCGAACCACGGTGGAGGCCTGGCATTCCCCACATTCACAAGATATCTTGTCAGAGGTGAAGGAAGGGTTTGGTAATCAGATAAATCTGTGCCGGGACCGGGGATTGAACCCCGGCCGCCAGCACAGAAGTCTGACACCTTACCCCTAGACCGCCAGGTCACCGACATAGAGATTGAGGTTCGAATCCCGGCCTGGTGAACTACCAATAGCCTTCCTCGTCCCTGCTCCTTAAATCAAGCTGATAATAGCCATGGTGTTCGCGCTAAGCCCCGAGAAGACAAAGCTCCCCAGACATTTGCTCGGCGGCGTCCCTCTAAACTTGGCTCTAATGAGATGACAACATCAGGTATCAGGATGAGGCAAGCTCCTGTTTCCATGGCAACCATCCCTTCACTTTCCCGCGCCAGTGTGTCTGTCTGTCTGTGATCTTGAATTGGGGTGTGGTTCTGCTCCCTCTCCGACATGTTTGCTGCTCTCCGTCCCGGGGTGTCATTCCACACATGGTTTGTATTATGTTCTCATAGTGTCAATGTCAAACTTGAAATATACAAAGACACAAGAGACCCACATATGTGGGCATGCGGACTAAACGTCAGTCTCGTGTAGTCTGGTTGGCCGAAGACAGGGAGCTCCCGGTTAAAATCTAAGCTGGGTGTTAAGTTTCCTTTTAGGATTTACCACTTTTCTGCCACGAAATTTCGGGTGCATTTTCTCTAAATGCTACCTTCCTAATCTTTATTTCATTGCTGTCAAAAATTTTTCTATCACCACGTCTGACTACCTGTTCAGGTTATACGCATATAATGATAATTACTCTATTATGATAGGAATGAGGAAGGTTATATTTAAAGGAAGTGTACCCACAGTTGCATGGAGGGAGGAAAGAAAATCAAGTAGGAAAACCCTCCGCAGTAGAGCCGACCAGGATAGGAACTCCAATCTCCCAGTCATCAGCAGGCCAGTCTAACACAAGAGTGACGCCTTAGATCATTTGACCATTGAAGTGGATCTTTTGATAGTAAATAAATGTAACTTGCTTCGGTGGCCGCATAGTCTAACGCGCTACTCTTTCAGTAGACTAGAATTAGAGGCAAGGTGTCAGACTTCTGTGCTGGCGGTCGGGGTTCAATCCTCGGTCCCGCCACAGATTTATCTGATTACCAAACCCTTCCTTCACCTCTGACAAGACATCTTGTGAATG
>CABFOV010012173.1:0-12016 GCA_902141375.1 Timema poppense | reverse complement strand
AATCTGTGCCGGGACCGAGGATTGAACCCCGGCCGCCAGCACAGAAGTCCGACACCTTACCCCTAGACCACCAGGTCACCATCAAAGACATTACTCACGTGTTTATACTTTACTGCTGATGACGGGGATATCAAAGTTTTATTTCAAGTCTAGTCTACTGGGGGTGGTTTTTTCTTTTTCCTAAATGGTTTCCCACTCTCCTTCCCCGCATATGTGGTTAAATTACCTATAAAATGCTTCCTTTCTCATTCCTACGCCATTAGAGTAACTATCATATATACGTATGACATGAACAGGTAGTAAGATGGGGTGATGAAATTTTTTATATTTTTAAATTACATTTTAGTTTATGGAATATTGACAACATGATCTAAAAACCATGGCGAGGAAGGTAGATTTAAAGGAAGTCCAGCCGCATTAGCTTGGAGAGAAAATGGGAAAACTTGCGGGACAAACCTCAGTATAGTCAGTCAGAACTTAAAACACCGACCTTTCATTGTCAGAAATTCTGAATATTGTGGGACGGTCGTATTAGATCACGTGACCAACAGGTTTTTTTAATATTAAGAGAAACTATTTTTAGCACTAAACGTAGTACAATCCCTCAACCGTAATCGATCAAAAGTCCCCTGGACCTAGAGTTGACCTTTGTAGATATTAGACTACGAGGAAAGGTCTCAGTACCTAAACAATCAAAATCAAGTTCACTCAGCTTGTTTTCAAAACATTGTACCCAGTTTATCGTGAAATATGTGATTAACCCAAAGATTCTCTCCAAATATTATCACTGCCCATTCGGATTGTACGCATATAATTTTTTTCACTTTCATTTCTTATTTATTGCAGGTGTTTATCGTGCAATTTCTGAACCGACTGATTATTTCAGTACACGGCTTATAAGATAACAGACACAACATCCAACCCCCCGGTCGTTAACTCATCACTGTGAAAGGGGAGACCCACATTTCACCAATGATACATTTTTCGGCCATGGTGGGAATCAAACCCGGGACCCTTAACTCAGTAAACAGTCACTCTACAGACCTAGCTTTGTGTCAAACTGTACTAATATAATATTAACTACGCCAACGTGACAGGGACGAGTAAGACATAAATTAGAGACAGGGGTGTGTGGGATTCCCGCGGGAAAAAAATGTCCCGTTCCCAAACCGATCGTCGAGAAACATATTCTGTAATCCCGAAAATTTTGGGAAATGTTCGGGAATTTCTTTATTTCCATTTTTAAATCTAAAACATTGCATAGTTCAATTTCAACATATTATCATACGATTATTTTTTGACATAAGATTGCTATTTAATTAAGTTATTTTGGATAATAACTTTATTTTATATCTCATTTAATACTAATACAAATATTTTAAAATGATCGATATATCGGTTGTTTCCAATATCTTGAATACATTTTGTCCTGGTGAATTGGTATGATGGTATTAAAGATGGTTCGGATCCCACGTTAAACTGTAGGTCCTCCATTTCATCTCACAATCTACCCTACCATTACACATTAGCGTAAGTGCGTATAACCCGAACGGGTAGTAAGACGCGGTGCTAATAATAATAAGAAGAAGAACCACCAAAACGCACACACTACACGTATATAGGCTACACACAAAATATATAAAACGCTTCATGTAAGTGGGTCTCGTCCCTTTTAACTCGATACTTAAAATAAACAATACCTGCCTGACAATTTTCCTTTCCCCTTTTTTAGGCCTCACCCTAATAAAACGCGTCGATAACAGTTCCAAGGCTAACACTTGGAAAACAAGAAAGTAATATTGACTAATCAATTTGCTAGCGTTGGTCGCTCCGTTTATTTACAAGGAGTATTTTTAGTTATTTGGACAAGAACTTTGTCAGTTCTTTGTTTTTATTTTTTTGCTGTCTCAACAGAAAATGATTGGATTAAATTTTAGAGTTGATTCTATGTGAACAAAGATATGGTAATTTGTATCATGTTTGTTTGTCCATATTATAAGGCCGAGTGGTTGATAAGTCCAAATACAAGCACGTCTAGGATATCCTAACTGGTGCAGTTAGGATCAGGAGATTGGGCGAGGAGGAATGACACGTAAACATTATACTATTTCTAGGAATGTACAATAACGACTAAAAAAAGTAAATACCAACCAACTTATAAATACTATAAATGACAACACTCTGGTTCTAATACCAATACTGGGCAATAAGAACGCTAATTTTTTGAATGACTACTACTACTACCACTTGTAAGATCGCCCTTGACCTCCAAACTTATTATTATTATTATTATTATTATTATTATTATAAAGGAAATTGAAATTGAATTATTATTATTATTATTATTATTATTAGCACTGCGTCTTACTACCCGTTCGGGTTATACGCACTTACACTAATGTGTAATGGTAGGGTGATTGTGAGATGAAATGGAGGACCTANGGGTTATACGCACTTACACTAATGTGTAATGGTAGGGTGATTGTGAGATGAAATGGAGGACCTACAGTTTAACGTGGGATCCGAACCACGGTGGAGGCCTGGCATTCCCCACATTCCCAAGATGTATTGTCAGAGGTGAAGGAAGGGTTTGGTAATCAGCTAAGTCTGTACCGGGACCGAGGATTGAACCCCGGACCCCAACACAGAAGTCTGACACCTTACCCCTAGACCACCAGGTCATTTCCACACTTATTGATATAGTAAAAATAGATATAATGGGCCAGTTTCATAGTCAAATTCAGTACGCCTCAAGTGTGGCACTACACTAAGTACATGATGACATCCTACCTAAACCAGAATGGAATGGGCCAGTTTCCTATGCGAGAACAGCCCATTCCATTCGAGTTTAGGTAGGTGTCGTCTTGAATTTAGTGTAGCGCCGCACTTGAGGTGTACTAAACTTGACTATGAAACTGGCCCAATGTTTTTGAATGGCTACTATCACAAATACTACGACTACTCCTAACCACCACACTTGAACCCTTAACACGTATTATATAAAGTTACTGTAGCTATCCAATGATGTCAAACCAATGTTCTATAAACAGGTAGTCTGCCCCCTCAAACAGCCTGACGAGGGTATCAGTTTTCATATAAATGAAGGGACATTTTTTTAAATGGGTACATAGCGGATAAACATTTCCTTTTATATTACATATTCTCTTTGCTTTTTAGAATTGAAAAGGAACATTAATTAGTTAAAATGCTTTGAATTTATGGGCAAGTTTTTTTTTAAAAAAACCTCTTAAATTAACAAAGTTACATGTTTTTAGGGATAGGCCTATCCGGTAAAATAAAAGTGAAAGTAAATAAAAATCTAGATTACAAAGAAAGAAAAAAGTACTAGGCCACATATTTTTCCAAAGATGAATTGCGAAAGTAGCAAATGGAGCCACTGACATTATTAGGACATGAAGCAAGGCTAGTCCTGAGTTTGACACTAGACTTTATGGTTATCACACTATTATGATAATATCTCAACTACAAATAAGACATGTTAAGGTGTCCTCCTACTGAAACGATCTTCAACTGGTGTGTCGTGGAAGGTACAGTAGCCCCGTGGCTTCTTTGGTGCTGACTGACAGCTGACGGCTTTGAAAAGTTACCAGACTAAATTATGCAAAAACATGTGTTTAGCAGCTGTCACTTCTGATGGTCAACATTCAGAATATGATATCTAAGAGGGATTATCCCCACTAAATTGCATTAACAATAGTTTCGGCTATTTGTTTCATTAATTCAGGTATATACCTAAATGTTAACTGTCAGCTGTGAGCTGTCAGTCAGCACCAAAGAAGCCACGGGGCTACTGTATATCCCTAAATGTCGACTGTCAGAAGTCAGCTGTGAGCTGTAAGTCAGCACCAAAGAGGCCATGGGGCTACTGTATATACCAAAATGTTGACGGTTAGAAGTCATCTGTGAGCTGTCAGTCAGCACCAAAGAAACCATGGGGCTACTGTATATACAAAAATGTTGACGGTTAGAAGTCAGCTGTGCGCTGTCAGTCAGCACCAAAGAAGCCATGGGGCTTACTGTATATACCTAAATGTTGACTGTCAGAAGTCAGCTGTGAGCTGTCAGTCAGCACCAAAGAAGCCATGGGGTTACTGTAGACTGGTTTGCAGTGAGAGTTTGGAAGAAGATCAAAGAGAAGCAAGAACAAATTTGAGAAATGAAAATAAATCTGCTTTGACATATCAAACATTATTTTTTTAATTAGATCCTTAGCTATTGAACATTTAAACACAATCTTAATACTAGTTTATCTTTTTCTTTTTTGGTGACGAAATCTTTCCTAAAAAAACTTATATAGTTTCCCTTGAAAAACTTAGTGCCTTGTCCAGTGTGCCGTGAGTTATAAACGGTTGAAAATAGCTGTCTTACTAAAACGATGATACACCTTGTAAACCTTTTGAAATATTGAACTTTTTTTAAGGGTGACCTGGCGTTCTAGGTACGTACAAGGTGTCATACTTCTGTGCTGAGGTCCGGGGTTCAATCCTCGGTCCCGGCACAGATTTATCTGATTGCCAAACCCTTCCTTCACCTCTGACAAAACATCTTGTGAATGTGAGGAATGCCAGGCCTTAACCGTGGTTCGGATTCCACGTTAAACTGTAGGTCCTCCATTTCATCTCACAATCACCCTACCATTACACATTAGCGTAAATGCGTACAACCCGAACGAGTAGTAAGGCGCGGTGATAATAATAAAAAAATTAAAAAATGGGTTTCGTAATTTTAAAATACGGCTTACACCAAAATGTAGAAAAAATAAATGTTGAGAAACACATATCTACCTTTCTTTAAACAAATATTTTAATAGGGTTACAACAAAAAATAATCGACGTTTGGTTGTCACGTAGTCTAACCAGTCACCTTAGCATTATACTGGAATTATGACGAGGGGGAGATTAGGGTTCGAATCCTGGTTAAGCGTATTGAAGGTGTTTTGTTCCTAAACTGTTTTATACTCTCCTTCTTCTCAAATAGGGGTATATCTCCTCAAATTATATACCTTCCTAATGTCTATTCCATTAGCATAATCAATTTATGCGTCTCACACAAAAGGGTACTAAGACGTGGTCGAAAAATGGTAATACGATTGAACATGTCTTTAACTTAGCTTTTTTTTAAGCTACAGAGGTGCCACTATCATGAGAAATAACACAGGGTGAGCATTTATCTTTTTGAGCAAGCGCTATCCTTAATATTCTGTACTAAATTAATGCAAGCTCTTTAGATCTTTGATTGCTCAAAATATACGTAAAAATAAAATACTTTGTACTATTTCAATTTTCACCTTAAATAAAAGGTATTTTAATGACTTACTCTAAAAGATGGGGAAGATATATTATGGAAAATGCATCAACACTAGCACGGGGTGAGTATAAGCAATCCACAGTAAATTTCAGACTCAGAAAACGATCCTCATTGAATCCAGTCAGGATCCGAACTCAAACCTCTCCATCAATTGTGACCAAATGCACAATCCAGTTCCTAGAATCACTTAGATAGCCCTGATTTTTCATTGGTTTATTATCAATCCAACAAAAAACCTGTCAGAATAACAGCTTACGTTTGAGCTCATGAATGTTTTAAAGATTTTTCTATCTCGTAGATCTAAAAAGAAAAGTCCTGACTCCCTGATTGACTCATCAACGCCCAGCCCAAACCGTATGATCTAGAAAGCAGACATTTTGTACAGGGGTTCCCTTTATGATGTAGACAAGGAATAAGGCCGGATTTTTTGAAATTCCCACGGGATAGGGAATAAAAAAGGTGACCTGGTGGTCTAGGGGTAAGGTGTATGCCTTCTGTGCTGGCGGCCGGGGTTCAATCCTCGGTCCCGGCACAGATTTATCTGATTACCAAACCCTTCCTTCACCTCTGACAAGACATCTTGTGAATGTGGGGAATGCCAGGCCTCCACCGTGGTTCGGATTCCACGTTAAACTGTAGGTCCTTCATTTCATCTCACAATCACCCTACCATTACACATTAGCGTAAGTGCATATAACCCGAAAGGTTAGTAAGACGCGGTGCTAATAATAATAATAATAATAATAATAATAATAATGATAGGGAATAAAGAGGATTTATATAATTACTACACCACAGTAGGTAATGGGCAGCGTGGTGGGGGGGAGGGGGGACTTATATAATTCTTCTCCCACAGTGGGTCATGGGCAACGCTACGCGGGACTGCTAGTATACAATAAAATAGTCAAAGTAATTTCTTAAGATGATGATGATGATGATGATGATAAAACATATGGTTTGAGTTCTATTAGGAAACTAGAAATGTAATATTTATATACCGCTGTCGTGGTAAAAGCCAAACAATCAGCAAGAATACGTTGTATCAACATAGCCCTACCAACCCAGCAGCCTTCTCCTTCTGCCAACTTATCACGAGGCCACGACAAATAAAATGCTAGATTCAGCGCTCACCCCTTAATCGAGTGGAGAGGGTAGTAAGATAACACGGGAAAGGGGTAGGAATGCCCAACCCCCCCACCCATCGACAAAGTCTGTTCGATAAACCAGGGTTGATACTATTTTTCAAATAAAAAATTCACCGTGCTTTCCAGGTTTTTCAGAAAAAATATTACAAAATTTTTCAGATAATGTATTAATTAGTATAGAGAGGGATGAACGTTATTTTTCCCAAAATTGACTCTTGTAAAGTTATATAATTGATTTTTAGAACAGGTTGGTTTGACCTTATTGTGGAAATGTTTACAGTAAGTAGACTTCTGTTTCGGTGTGAAAAAAAATGGCAGAAAAGGGGCATGGGATAAGGCATGTGTTTAAATCAATGTGCTTAGTTTAAAAATAAAAAAAATATTGTTTAAAGTTTCGAGTTAACATTTTCCAAATTCATAAATATTCTAGTATTTTCCAGTTAATTTGTTGAAATTTCTTGTGTTTTACCAGTTTTTGTTCAGACACCAAAACCATCCCTTTGTTTTACTGGCTCTCCTGGTTTTCCGTGGTTGGTAGCCCTGGATAAACATTCAGAACACTCAAGGTGCGTGTCCGTGCTTAACCCTGATCCAACAGACCCGGGTTGGAATCCTAGTTGGGTAAACTTACAGGAAAGGCTGCGTATTACGTGCTACATTATATTATTATTATTATTATTATTATTATTATTATTAGCACCGCGTCTTACTACCCGTTCGGGTTATACGCACTTATAGGAAGGGTTTGGTAATCAGATAAATCTGTGCCGGGACCGAGGATTGAACCCCGGCCGCCAGCACAGAAGTCTGACACCTCAGCTACATTATAGTTCACAATCATCTTTCCATACGATTACAGATCTAGTTCATTTTATATTTATCCTCCCCTTCTCCTGATCACTTATTTTGTATGGTTAACCATATCGGTGGGCATGTAGATCAAACTTTAAGGTAGTCTAATATAATCTGGTTTGCCGGTGGCAGGGAAGGATTAGTTAAAATTCAGAATAGGTGTATTAAGATAATTATGTTTTTAAACGGTTTCGAAACCTTCCTCTACGCAAATGCAAT
This sequence comes from Timema poppense, assembly GCA_902141375.1. NCBI lineage: Eukaryota > Metazoa > Arthropoda > Insecta > Phasmatodea > Timematidae > Timema > Timema poppense. The sequence continues at coordinate 4,472 of CABFOV010012173.1, read as the reverse complement.
TAAATCTTTTCCAAGAGCAGTATTTTTAGACTAGTTTTGGGAGTCATGCAATCTCCTAATATAAAAATAACAAGCAGTTATTGACTGACGTCTGAATTTAATCTATTATACCTTCCTCGTCCATCCCTAATTTGTGAAATCAAATGCGGATATCTTGGATAGGCGATGAAAATAATACTTGGTTTGAACTGCACACTCATGATAAGCCAAGACTAGTGTAATCTGGTTAAATAACCATAGCATTTTGATCTAGTTTGAAAATAGGAACGCATGAATCGGGAACGAACGAGTATACAGCCTCGATGATTTGCAAGGGGAGATAAAACTGCGCGCAAAGCAATCCTGCTATAGTTAACTTTTAACATAAATACAAACCTGGGGAGTAAGTACTGGACCCAAATTTTCCTGGAGATATAATATTCTATCTATAAAGGGTGTGAGGGTGGGATGGGGTGCTTTATGAAAATATACATTTTAAAACACCCCATCTCCATAAATAAATGGGGTTGACTAGAAAACTTTGGTTCGATTTCAGATGGTGTTGACAAAGATGTTGGATTTTTTATCCGTGGTCATCTTTCTATCCACTGGTATAAAAATAAGTGCTCGAGCTGGGTGTGTGGCTATATACTAGTTTGTGAGTAGTGTATTTATATGTAATCTGCGTTTAGAAACTGCAGGTTAAATGCTACAACGATAAGACATAATAAAACATATTTAAATTAGTGTTGTGCTTACACAAGGGCTATTAACTACTTAATCTAATAGAGTATGGGTGAAAACGATTGATTAGAGGATATTAGCTCTCATAATTGGGGCGAGAGAGAATGAGGAAAATGTATGTATAAACTCATCCTCAGTCAAAAGCCTAACATTCCCATAAAAAGCAACCAAGTTCAATGCGCGTGTGTACAGCGCATTAGACCACTAGGTCATCACTTTGGACAGCGCATTAGACCACTAGGTCATCACTTTGTACAACGCATAGCTTACGAACTAATTCCAGTTAGCTACAACAGAAAGTAAAACATACCTTTGCATTAACAACACACAAAGGCATACGTCTCTTCTAGTCTGGTTTTCAGGTGACGGGGTGTTTGTGAATAGAAACTAGGACGGATGTACCTAAATAGTTTCCCGAATTCCTCCCATTCAAATGCAGCCACTTACTCTATATTACATGTGGGGAAAAAATATCAAAATCCATAAACGTTAAAGTAAAACTTCCATCATGAATTTCAGATCATTGAGTCATAGGGGAGTGAAGTGAATGTAAATTGTCAAAGTCTTTACTAGTCTGAAGCAGAACGGGGAAACTCCGACGTTAGTGATATATTCCCCCGCCGAGCGCTGTAGTCGATACGTGATTGTGAGAAGAAAACCAAGAATTATTGATATTGCTTTATTGGTACTCATTTGATAATGTTTCTAGAGTTTACTTACGTCATTAAGGTAGACTGAACTGAAATGGAAACTTTTAAACTTTGCACGTAGGAGACCTGGCGGTCTAGGGGTAAGGTGTCGGACTTCTGTGCTGGCGGCCGGGGTTCAATCCTCGGTCCTGGCATAGATTTATCTGATTACCAAACCCTTCCTTCACCTCTGACAATACATCTTGTGAATGTGAGGAATGCCAGGTCTCCACCGTGGTTCGGATTCCACGTTAAACTGTATGTCCTTCATTTCATCTCACAATCACCCTACCATTACACATTAGCGTAAGTGCGTATAACCCGAACGGTTAGTAAGACGCGGTGCTAATAATAATAATACATCTCTGAGATCAGAACCAACTCATAAACAAATAAAGCATCATAAACCAGGACATCAACGTATGTGGCTGATGTTTCTACTCAATACACAACGAAGAATGTCTGTATTTTATTAGAACATGGTGTACCAGGTTAAAGGTAGGGGCAGGAGGGAGTAAGTACAGTGGTGCGGGTTATTCTAGTAATTCGTGACTCCCTTCCCTCCCCCCCCCTTGCCCAAACCTCAATATTGAATATCAAATAACGACGACAAGACCCGGTCCCCAATCTAACTGGAATATTATTTCACAGTTGTAAAGGGGGTAAGTGGGGAATCGGAGAGGGGAGAGCTATAATATCGATTTGGTTTGAGGTCACGCGAACTTAGCGACCACCCCCTCGAGTATGTTATACAACAGGAATCTTGAGAGGGTAGTAAAGAGGGAGAAGGGGTGGGGGAGAAACGGCACAAAATCTGACCACGCCAGCGTCAATTTGGCCGTGCCTTTCATGTGTGTGAGTGGGGGAGGGAGGATTATATAGGGGTGGCGACAATGTTAGGGCAACACGCTTATTCACTTTCCCCTTCGAGAATATAATAGAATGATTGTTTACTAGGGGCATCTTCTTACTACTACTTACTACTTGGCACCGCGTCTTACTACCCGTTCGGGTTATACGCTTCAAGGTCTAATTACGCTAATGGATTAGGAATGGGGTAGGTTGAATTAGAGGAAGTGAACCGGCATTTGCGTGGAGGGAGAGTGGAAAACCATTTAGGAAAAACCACCTCCAGTTCACTAGACCGAGATTCGAACCTCGATCTCCCCGTCCTCAGCGGTTGAGCTCAACACGACTCGCGCGTTAACCAACTACGCCACCGAGGCGGGTGGCATCTTTTTCATTTTATTTTCAGCACTCCGTCTTACTACCCGCTCGGGTTAAACTCCCACTGTACTAAGTACGCTAATGGGTTAGGGATCATTAAGATTGAATCTAAAGGAAGTGTACCAGCGTTTGCGTGTAGACGAGTGAAATAATCTAAGGGTAAAACACCTTAGTACACCGGACTGGAATTCGAACTCCAATATCCCCATCATGGGCAGTCTATTCCATTATATCGCGAGAATTATGCCTTAGACGATGCTGCCATCAAAGCGAGTATCCTCTCCTTGCTGCAAAATTTTACTCTCATTGGATCTTGTCGTAGCTCTAATTTTTACGAGCATAACATCTTACTAGCCGTCCAAGTTCACATTTAACTACGGTACATTAATCGGGTAGGAATGAGGAAGGTGTAAAATGTATGGAAATATGCGCAAAGAGAGAGTGGGAAACAATTTGGTAAAAAAATAGCCCTCACAAAACTCTGCAAAGATATGAATCCCGACCACCCCATGAAAAAAAACCCAGACAAGACGATATTAACGCCATTGTCCACGTGAGAGTTACTGGCGTTAGTGCCGGGGTTGTCTACTTTCTAGAATGTCCTTTTCTTGGTCAAGCTACAGTAGCCTCATGTCTTCTTTGGTGCTGACTGACAGCTCACAGCTGACAGCTAAATGCTTTTAAAAGTTACCAGACCAAATTATGTATCCCTACGCCGAACCATATGATCTGTAAAAACATGTGTTTAGCGGCTGTCACTACTAACAGTCAAAATATATGTATATACCTAAATGTTGACTGTCAGAAGTCAGCTGTGAGCTGTCAGCCAGCACCAAAGAAGCCACGGGGCTACTGTAGCTCGTAAGTTATGCACCACTAGCAACTGTCACCGTGAAGTTTCAAGGCGTTGGTAGCTGTCAATTGAGAGGTCATGGGCTTAGATCTCCATCATGTGTGCCTTGAAGGTGGTTTTTATCACGTCGTTTTCTTATCCTCTCTCTCTCTCTCTTTCTTCACCAATCCGAGTGCCCATAGCTGTGGGTTGTTATTATTATTTTACAAGAACTAAGCACACATTAGGGTATTGTAGAATGTACTCGCTTTGCCCCCAGGGAGTTTTCTTTGCAAGTGGAGGTAAACTAATGTAATTCCAGAGCAACCCGCCTCGGTGGTGTAGTTGGCTAACGCGTCGTGTTGAGCTCTACTGCTGAGGACGGGGAGATCAAGGTTCGAATCTCGGTCGGGTGAACTAGAGGGGTGTTTCCTAAATGGTTTTCCACTCTTCCTCCTCGCAAATGCGGGTTCACTTCCTCTAATTCAACCTTCCCAATTCCTAATCCATTAAAGTAATTATTACTTAAAGCGTATAACCTGAACGGGTAGTAAGACGCGGTGCTAAATATTATTATTAATTCCAGAGCAGTTTTTTGATAGGTCTTACCGTTTAGCCATGAGACCTCCAAAGAAAGGCCCACATCTACTTTAAAGTTGCTCCGATATTTTGAATATTTTTCGGGGATCAATTTTTGTTTTTAAACTTTTTGGAACTCTCCCGTCAGTTAGAGGCTTGACACTATAAGTTTGCCTAATTTCAAGTTTCTAGCTCATCTGGAAGTGAGTAAACATTAATGTCAGTGAGTGAGTCAGCCGTGTGGTGTTATAGAAGTACAATAGTTGGCTCCGAGTCATTTGTATCTCCATCCCCTGCTATGACGTCTCTTGATAGGTGTATGTTCAACCCGACAGTATTTTGAGCCAAAGTCTCTCAGGAAAGAGAGATTAGGAGGTCATTCGTCGTCTGAATTGTTTTGCCAATGAACTGAGATCCACAGC
>CABFOV010012172.1:0-12020 GCA_902141375.1 Timema poppense | reverse complement strand
CATGACGACACCTACCTAAACTCGAATGGAATGGGCCGTTCTCGCATAGGAAACTGGCCCATTCCATTCTGGTTTAGGTAGGAGTCGTCTTGTATTTAGTGTAGCGCCGCACTTGAGGCGTACTAAATTTGACTATGAAACTGGCCCAAAGTATCAATCACTGTCAAGCCACACGGCTTAAAAAAAAAAACAATGGTCTGTGTCTTTTTCTAGAAATAATACTCTATGTTGTCTAAGCCTATACTTCCTATAAGTCCTTCTCTTACATCCGTTCTTTGTCATGTCATTAAAAAGAGAGGAAAGAAAACTATGAGACGTCTTATCTAAAGGTAAAGAGGAAAGCTCGTTGCTAGTTATCAAATATCTTAAAGTGTTTTGTTGTGAGGTTATCAAACAATCTCAGTATTTGTTAGAGGAAGGCCCTTTTCCTAGTCTCATAGCTCCATAAATATGCATACTAAAAAGTTGTTGAGGATTAGCTAATGTCACATTTTCACACATTTTTGGTATATTAATAAAACTCATATATGTTATAGAGAGAGCGACCAAGCCAAAATCGTGTTGTATGCGATCAGATTATGTTATGAGTCATTTTCCTTTTACGTACTTAGTCTGTTGCTTTACTGAATTAAGATGCAGATATTTAATTTCTGTCAACAATTATTTTTATTCTTATATACAATAAGTACAATGTACAATTTTCATAAAACATAAGTATAGGATTCTAATCAAATTTATTAACGTAGCTTAATGAATTAAGACATATTTTCCAGTCCGTCATCCTTTCGAAGTCCCGGAATAGGTTATACATTCTTTTATCCAGTTCCATGTAGGTCTTGCGCCGTTTTCTTGAAGGTTCACCTAAATCCTTAGATTTAAGTTTGTTAGTTTGGATTATGTTAGGTTGGTTAGGTTAGGTTATCCATTGTGTCAATTCTTTTGTTTACATATTATTTTGGACACAATTCTAGCTTATTCGCTTGGATGAATTTTAAAAACACGTTTGATCCCTTTGAAGCCGAACACGATGAAAGTTTTAGCGGTCGCTTTGACCACGGTCACTTTCAATACGTAGCAAAAAATCAAAACTATAAGTTTGTTAAGGAAAAAACCCGCCTCGGTGGCGTAGTTGGTTACGCGCTTGTCGTGTTGAACTCGACTGCTGAGGACTGGGGAGATCGAGGTTCGAATCTCGGTCGGGTGAACTGGGGGTGGTTTTTCCTAAATGGTTTTTCACTCTCCCTCCACGCAAACGCGGGTTCACTTCCTCTAATCCAACCTTCCCAATTCCTAATCCATTAGCGTAATTAGTATAACCCGAACGGGTATAAGAGGCGGTGCTAAATATTATTATTAATATTATTATTAAGGAAAAAGAGCCCTGTTGGAATATTTCAACTTAATTTTGGCGTGAGCCGTATTTTGAATTAAAGCATCGTAGAATTAAATATTACGTTAGAGGCTAACGTCCACTTAGCAATGTCTCGCTTACAGAAGCGGCCCCCTCAACAGGTCTATACGTGGAGGTAACTTACTGTACGCGAGAGGTCATACAACACAGCTACACAACGTCATATAGTGCACTGAACTAGAAATAAACAAGTTGCTTGCTCTACCGTCTAGAGGGCCGTCGAAAGCTGCCAAAACACAGGCTTTATTTAGAGCGGTCTTGGTTTTATTGCTGCGCCGTCGGTATAGATACACGGCAGACGAAGGTCAGCGTAAACTCTTAATCACATGTGAGTTACGGTAACACCTTACTAAATTACCAATTTGAAACATTTAATAAAACATTAAATTCCATCATACTTAGATGGTCAAATAATTTACTATTATTATTATTATTATCACCGCGTTTGGGTTATACGCACTTACGCTAATGTATAATGGTTGGGTGATTGTGAGATGAAATGAAGGACCTACAGTTTAACGTGGAATCCGAACCACAGTGGAGGCCTGGCATTCCNTGTGAGATGAAATGAAGGACCTACAGTTTAACGTGGAATCCGAACCACAGTGGAGGCCTGGCATTCCCCACATTCACAAGATGTCTTGTCAGAGGTGAAGGAAGGGTTTGGCAATCAGATAAATCTGTGCCGGGACCGAGGATTGAACCCTGGAGCCCCAACACAGAAGTCCAACACCTTACCCCTAGACCACCAGGTCACCCGCGTTGAGAGTGGAAAACCAATGAGGGAAAACCACCCTCAATTAGCCCAACCGAGATTCGAACCTTGCTCTCCCCTTCCCCGGTAGTCTAGCTCATCACGAAACTAGCGCGTTAGTCAACTACGCCACCGTTGAAAGTGGATGTGAAAATCATGAAGAGGGAGGAGCGAAATAAAGAAAGAGCTCAAGAAATTCCCATGTTCTGTTTAATCCTCGGTCCAGAAAACCAACACAATCGTAAACATTCCCTACACGGGACCTTGAGTTGGTCTACTTGCAGCTTGTACTGTTGTTCGCACCAATTAAATGAGAACCAGTTAATGATAACCGGTGTAATTAAGAAAAGACCGCAGTAACGTTCTCATATTCACCTTCATCTTCACACGGATGCAGTTTAGAAAGAATCGACTCGCTCTAGGTGGGAAGGGCGCAAGTAGATCCGTATTTTCCCAGTTTTTATGTCAAAACAACAACAATTTTTTTTTTACCAAACAAATAGAATATTGCTTCATTATACATTTAGTTTAATTTCCTATACACAGGGATCTCAACCGTTATTGATTATCTGTAATGGGCGCTGCGTTATTTGACCAGGATATTTTCTTTTCATTTTAAAAGTTTCCAGTCAAATGCCAACACGCTCACGAAAATTATACAATAACGGTTGTGTTTACTATTAATGTAGAACATTTACGGTATTTTAAAAAAAATGTGTTTGTCGTAAAAACCGCAAAAATACTGATTTTGTAATTCTTGTTTCTTTTCAGCCCACAGTTGCCAAGCTTATTTACTTTTTTAATTGGGTATTGTTTTGTTTAACAATGTCAGATTTACAACATCGGGGCTGCTAGCATGTGGTGCTTCTTGGTTTTAGTTTAATCGTACCCTTATTATTACGTTAACACTAAATGCTCTTTCACACTTTACGATTTCTGTCGTACGAGTTTTTGTCGTGTGTCTACTAATTAATTAGGTGGTAAGGCGTATTTCATGCGATCCAACTAAATAGTCGTCCGGCAGCCTCTGTGCTTGTCTCATCATCGTAATAACTCAGTGAGAGCTAGTCAGAGTAATAATAGCTACAGTAGCCCCATGGCTTCTTTGGTGCTGACTTACAGTTAGAAGCTTTGAAAAGTTACCAGACCAAATTATGTATCCCTACGCCGAACCATATGATCTGCAAAAACACGTATTTAGCAGCTGTCACTTCTGGCGGTCAAAATTTAGGTATTATACCTAAATGTTGACTGTCAGAAGTTAGATGTGAACTGTCAGTCAGCACCAAATAAGCCATGGGGCTTTTTTTGTAGTTTTTAATACCGATAAGTAGCTAACCCGATGACCTAGCACACTACGTCACACCGCGAGATAGTATTGTGATATTCCCCGTTATTTCCCCTCCTCCTGCCCATGTCCTCCCCTACAGCCCCTCTCCTACCACCCCCTCGCCTACCAACCCAGGACATGTTGGTTCTTGATGATTAATTATTAATGATTGTTAATTAATTGGTAATATAGAGGTTTTGGAGGTTTTATTCATTGATTTGGGCGTTGTAATTTATTTATTGGGGCGTGCAGGCATCCGTGGTTCACGTTGTGCTGTTTGAGAACCTTCTTCACCAAGTGTAGGCTTTCGTCTGAGGGTTAAGCGTATTCGTACAAGCCCTCCCCCCTCACTTCCCACCTCTGACTGCCGGTCATAGACACGGGAATTCTCCCTCCACCCAGAGCCGGTCATTGCCGGGTTGTTCATCCACCCCCCTCATCCGGGGGGTAGGGAACCAGTCATTAACCTCTACCCATCGAGGAGTCGTTGTCTTGTATCGACAGGAATAGATAGCAGACTCGCTTTGTGAAAGAACCGCTAGGAGCCACTCAATCTCGAACACCCGCTGAAAAGGGACAGGTTCAAGATGCAACGCCAACTGGTTGACACAGGGCTAAACATGAGATTCTTATTTATTATGACAAAAAAACTTCCCGCAAGTAATCTACGCTTATTTTATTTTAGCTAAATAAATAAACTACATTATTGATAATGTAAAAGAACAGTGAGTTTCTAATATATATTTAATAATATATAATATCTAGCAACGCGTATTATTACCCGTTCGGGTTACCCACCGAGGCGGATAATATATATTTAACAAAATTTAAATTTGCAAAAAATAAATTATACGTGAATTACCTGAAATTTATTTGGTATTTGTAAATGTTAGATTGTTCTTGTTAAATTCGAGCTTTCTATATACTGTCGCAAGTAAACTACGATTATTTTATTTTAGATAAATAAATAAACTGCATTATTGATAATGTAAAAGAACAGTGAGTTTCTACACACCCTGTTCGTCTCCACCAAGGTAAATTATTCCATGAGCCGTTTATAACAGCAAAAAAAAGTATGATTTTATATTTAACTTAATGTTCTAAGCTATATTTTACCGATTATATAACATTTACAAAAAAAATTCACAAGTAATATCAAATACAATTTTAAATATAATTTAATGCTCGTAACTATATATGATTGAAATGTTAAATAACATTTACACAAAACAAAATGGAAAGTCTACTAGAAGAACATCCCTGAATATTAATTAAAACCTATAATAGCCGTTTACAGAAAACACACACACACAGAGCCTCCCATCGTTCTACATGTCAAATATTTATCACCAAAAAATAAGTAAGGTTTAATAAATTAGATTTACTAAGGGAATGTATCTCAATTTTCCCGAGTTGGAATTGGAAAACGAGTTATGAAAATTTACCCCAAAAAAATAACTTGCCGAGGGATCAATCCCCGACCTTCCCATAAATATTATCAAAACCTGTTTCTAAAATGGAAATTCAAACGTAATTACATATTGAGCTGGTACACATAGTATTTATAGATCACACAAACTCGACACATTTTATCACTGCGTCTTACTACCCGATTGGATTATGTGCGCTATTGGGAAGGTTGAACCCGCATATGCTAAGATGGAAGGCGATAAATTACTCCCAGGTCTATGACAGCACTCTCGCAATATACTAAAGTGAAGGGGGGTTAGAATCCTGGTCCACTGGATGTCACCATCTTTGGTCAGTTAAGGTCTCCCGACTAAGTCACACACACCAGGTGTTCCACCAACCGTGAAAAGAGCGTCGAACAGCCACGTCCATACTCGTCGGCTGCTAGAAGATTTATGACGAATAACTGTACTTACATGAATCTGATGAGGATTGCGCAAACACAGATGCGCATTGCACAACCTACAGCTGGCAAGCCCCTTTGAGATGGTATTCAAATCTCCCCCACGTGGACAGAGGGGTGCTCTTATATAGGAATACCCTTAATTTAAAGATAGAAAAGTTACCATATATACTCTCACATATTTATACGCCGTAATAATCAAGTAGGTTTGCGTCCGTTCATTTTGGACCACCGTTTGCTAAACAAACTTATTCATTGTGCACCATGGGCGTGGATATCCTTGATAATAAGACGCGGAAATAGACAACAACATTAATCTGACTCGCGTGATTTGACCTAGATTTTAAAATAAATCATAAAATACGTTGCTGCTGGTACAACAAGGCGGTATTCATAGTCGTAGTACCGCAGCTTGACTGAATGAAAAGACTCAGTGGACAGTTTGTGACCGCAAGGTGACCTGGTGGTCTAGGGGTAGGGTTTCAGACTTCTGTACTAGGGGTCCAGGGTTCAATCCTCGGTCCCGACCCCCTTTTCAATGAATAAATGCATTTCAATGTCAAGTAGTAGCTCCAACTCAACCTCGGTCATTTTTGAAAATGCCGCCCATGCTAGTCCAGGTCTTGTGCAAAAATGTATATAGTCTAATTTATAATACTCAAAACACAAAGAGTGAAAGTATTCGAAGACGTCTGCTAAAAGTAGAACATCGCTTAAAACATATACATTTTGATAATCTTTCATAGTGTTAATTTCAAACTGACGAGTAGAAAAAATGTACCTTCATCTGCGTGGAGGGAGGGTGTGAAACCCTGTAAATATGTGGATATCCCTGATAATAAGACGCTTAAATTGTAGCGTGTTAGACCACACAGCCACCGAGTTGGGTTAAATCACGTTGACGAAAAGGATTTTAAAATATTAATGGCCTCCATTCACCTCTGTTCTAGTTTTGGATAAGAACTGAAAAAAGTATAATTGTGAGGTCGACACCTTAGCTCCGGAAATCCTTGGAGAATCAAAGACAGGAAGGAGATGGCAACATTGCCATATTAATTTATAAATTGTAATTGTTGTAACTTTAGCTTTCTACCCTGAGAGGGTGAAATCATAAACAAAACCTTTAAAGTGCAGGTATGGGCTCACACTATCACCCTCAGTACACAAAACCGAGAATCAAACAACGATCTCCACCGTCCTCCATAGACTAACTCAACACGGATCGTTTGTGTCTGTATGTGATTTAACAAACTTTGTAGTCCGTAAAGAGTAGCGAATTTCGGTAGGGGGCGGTAGAAGGGTGCATCCATTCGTCCTGAAAGAGGTTATGAATACATTAATCCTCTCGGATTACATATTAAACGGCTTACTTTAACAATAATTTACATTTGATGCCCAAAATCAATCAGTAGTGACGCAAAGAAAAGTTTTACAAATATAGCTCACGCTACGAAAAGTATACTTGAAATATTTATATATTAAAAAATCTGACACCGACCGTGAATCGAGCCCGGGACCACCCCTAATTTGGTAGTCAACAGCGCAGACAACTATACCACGGGGCAAGTTTGTGCCTAAAATTCGATCATAAGACGGGGACGATAGCCTGACATGTTGTACGGATAGTGTACCTGACTATACCCTGACATGTTGTACAGATAGTGGTCCTGACTATAAGACAGGGACTATACCCTGACAGGTTGTACGGATAGTGTACCTGGCTATAAGACTGGGACTATACCCTGAAAGGTTGTACGGATAGTGTACCTGATTATATGACCGGGACTATACCCTGACATTTTGCACGGATAGTGTACCGTGATTGTTCCGTAGGATATTTAAAATAAATTCAAGATCCTCATAATTGTATTCAAGTACAAGTAACTTAGTGTAATTAGTACATAGGCGTGTAACCCAAACGGTTATTAATATGCACTGCTAGAAATAATCGGAGAAATTCAGGTAAACAGGTGATCATTTCAACTTAATTTCAACTGTATCGAGTCATTTTAAAGCAATAAGCGTGGCTGAAAATTAATATTACTCCCTCAATGATGAGCCAAATAGTAATTACCGATTATATTTCGATCTAAATGAGAAAGAACGGTTTAATGATTCTCTAGAGAAAAAGGGTTTTGGTTTATATATATATACCTGATTTAGAGTAACCCTCTCTTCTTCTCATTAAAATAATAGCAAGTAACGGATCGGTTGATTAATCAAGACAAATAGAGAATTCAGCAACATCCACATCAGGTATTACAATTATCTACTTTTACATAACTTAAAAAAAGTGTTTTATTTCATTTTAAATTTGTGACTGTTCTAAAAGCTAACATCTGTTTAATCTAATCATAAACCATGTATGAGTCAACATTTTGGTCTAACCGGTTATCGGACATTATAGGGTTGAGTCAAATATTTAAATTTAAGTTGGATGTTTATTTTCCAGAGTTAAATTTGTGACTGAAGTAAACACTGCATTTTTAAAAATTCCGTCTATAAATCTATGTGCATTGAAAAACGTTTGCTAAATCTATTCATAAACCATGTCTGAGCTAACCGATTATCAAACATTATCTGACTGATCCATTTACTATGTGTTCTGGTACTTTACTTCTCACTTGATTATAATATATAAAGGAATTTAGAAAACATTTGAAGTATTCTCTAAATTAAATCTAGCCCAAAGCATATAATTAAAAATGTCCAGTAACACATCTTACTATTTGTATGACTGGTTTACACGGCTAATGAAGGTAGAATTCTAAGAAAATCTACACACACACACACACACACACACACACTAGCTGTCCAGTTGGCTACACTACCCGTGGTTCAGTGTCACGATTGACTAATAAACCTTCTGCTTAATGGTTTGTTGACATGTTTTTGAAACAAAACTAACCTGCTAATGTTTAGAGGGTTTAATCTGTCTGTGAGAAGGAGGTGTCCCCCCAGTTCTATTCCATGTTTGACAAAAATTATTAAAATATATTGGCTAATTTCATAATTACCCCTCAAATTTATATTCATATAATAGAATGCGGTTCAATCCTGAGAGGTTGCAGAGAGTACTAATAACCGTTGCTCAGGGACGCCCGAATGTACTAATCGTACATCTTTTCCGTGGAGGCTCTTTCCATGTCCCGATGAGTTGAGGTGATGGTGATAGTGAATATGAGGGTGTGAAACCAGTAGAAACTCTTAACCTAACTTAAACTTAATATTTTTAGCACCACGTCTTGCTACCCATTAGGTTTGTATGCCTATGAAGAAGGTTTAACGCATTAGTGTGGAGAGATAGTGGCCAGCCAATTTGGAAAAACCTCCCTTAACACACACTATCAGTATCGAACCTCGACTCCAGGTCTTAGGCAGTTTAGTCTTTTACGTAATTACCGGGTTTTACTCCGGCGCAGGTAAATATAAGTTTTTCTTTATTAAGTTCACACACGTCTTCATCTGTTAAAGTACCAAAACGACAGGGTAAAAAAAAACAACGCAAAACTCTCCATATAGATAGGATTAGGCGTCTCCCGAACTTTGTATTTACCGTTTCTAATTTATCCACCGAGTACTTTTGATCTACGGTTAGATCACACAATTTTACGGTCTGCACGGCGTCAACAATATTTACCAGCTGCTTAACTTGTCCATCTTGAGCTGCTCTACAAACGCTTATAAATAGACAACCAAAAGGGCACCCCTGTTTATACCCACCCACCCCCTCGATCGACGTCACATGGTACGAGAAGAAGAACAGGGTCACGATATATTCTTGTCTCGACTTGTCTTGTCTGCCCGTCAACCGGGTGCCAGGGAAAACCCGTTGCCTGGCTCAATGACCTCAATATCTATTCTTGTCTCAAATCGTCTTGTAGGGCCGACAAACTGGCACCAGGGAAAAACCAAGGGGGTTGCGACGCACTGACTAGTTCATGATCTATTCTTGTCTCGACTCGTCTTGTTGAGCCGTCAAAATGACGCCAGGGAAAAAACCCTCTTGCAATGACCTCAATATCTATTCTTGTCTCAACTCGTCTTGTAGGACTGACATACTGGCGCCAGGGAAAACCCAGGTTGCCGAGGTCACGATCTATTATTGTCCTGACTTGTCTTGTCAACCCGCCAGCCTGGCGCCAGGGTTGCGACACATACCTCTAAGGAGAGAGGGAGTCTCAAGGCTGGGGAACCATTTATCACACTCTACCCCCGACAGCCATAGCGTGAGGTTCTAATAAACTACAACGCCCTAATCAATGAATAAAAACTCCAACACCTCTATCCTACCAATTAATTAATTAACAATAATTAATAATTAATCATCAAGAGCCAACATGTCCTAGGTTTGTATGCGAGGGGTTGGTAGGGGAGGGGATGTATGGAGGCGTAGGGGGCCGTAGGGGAGGATATGGGCAGGAGGGGGAATAACGGGGAATATCACAATACTATCTCGCGGTGTGACGTAGTGTGCTGGGTCATCGGGCTAGCTACTATGATATATTGATTTCGCTAGTGGAGTAATGTAATAACTAAATACTGTACCAGCCCGAATATAGTACGTTCTCACACATAATACGACACTAATAATATTTGTAATGAAATTGATTTTTCCGTCTTTATTAGTATTTAAAATCATATTTTAACGTAAATATTTTCATTTTTCTTTCTTTCAGTTGTTTTAAAACAAATTATTTTGTTTCTAAAAGACAGCCATTTTTCTGTATTACACAGTATTTAAGAGCAGGTGCATAGTTAAGCCATGCCTATTTTTATTTTTCGCACTCAGATAAAATAACTCCTTTGGTAAAGTAACCCCATGAATTCTTTGTTACTGAATGACAACTCACAGCTGACAACTGAGAGCTTTGAAAAGCTACCAGAACAAATTATGTATCCCTACACCGAACCATATGATCTGAAAAAACATGTGTTTAGCAGCTGTCAGTTCTGAGAGTCAAAATTTAGGTCTATACCTAAATGTCGACTGTCAGAAGTCAGCTGTGATCTGTCAGTCAGCACCAAAGAAGCCATGGGGATACTGTAGATGGAAAAATCAAGTAGTGACCTGGGTTTGAGAGTACAAAGCTATGGGGAATACAGACCCAAGCCTTGAAAGACGGCGTAGTTTTGTACTGATGTTCCCCGCTGAATCGTTATATGGAACATACGTGTTCGTTATCAAATGTATATTATCAACATGTTCGAGTGTTAAATGTTGTAACAATCAATACGTATTTATTTAAATAAATTGATAACAAGTGAACAAGTATTTCTCTTAAAGTAACATCCTATCAATGCAATTCAATATGACATAGCTGAAAGACGACAGACGAGAACTTTCCAGACGACATCCTTACGTAGGATAAGAAACGAAGACGGCGAACTGCTCGTAACAAAAGGAGCCCTACCCGTGGTTCGTTACAAACTGTGAAGGTGTTCTACACGAAAAAAAAAGTTCTCAAAGAGAACTCGAACTAAAGACTTGACAAACATGATTAATAATTTTAGAAAACATTCTAACGTTTAAGGAACGATATTTATTATAAGAAATAAATAGGACTTTGAAATGTTTGTAAAATATATTGGTTCAAGTTACAGACAGAAATCATAAAGTGTGAAAGAGCTATAAGACTATTGATGATTTAATCTAAGGTACAGATGTAGGGAAGGTTATTTAGAGAGATTGCAGTGTGGATAGAGGATGTGAAAAACACGGGGATAAACTAGGCCTACATGACGCGAGGAAAACCTCCTTCCAGTGCACCTGGTTGAGATTCGAACCTTGACCTCTTACGTCACCGGTAGTCATTATTACGAGCCTGGCACCTTACGTGATTATCTGATTACCAGCTCGGGTGTATTATTAGTTTATAGTTTAATAGAAAAATAATTACATACATGTATAGCTTTTTCATTACCATATGCCATCCAATTAGAAAATACAAACTTTTTGCGACCAGAATTGATAATATTTTCGTGTTTTGTTTATGGGTCTATAATTTCTATTAAAAGTGAAAGATGCAGATCACATTACCTAACTTATGAATACGTGAAATTAGATCAATTAGGCCTTACTACTTTTATAGTTGTCAAATAAGGTACTTCCTATTAAAATTGGGCTGTAGGCCGATCAGCATCAAGAAAATAACTATGAGTATTATATTTCATAATAACAGGTGATTATAATATTTTTTATATATAAAAATTGTGTAAAATATTCTTTGGGCACATTTTTTAATTCAATATACCGTAATGTAGTTAGTTAACTTATTACCTTAAAACATACTACTTATGATTGACTGAGTGATGGGATCAAACCATATTTCAATGCAACAAGCTATAATAATTGAATAAACATTCATAACTTTCTAATCAAAATAAATAAATTTTTCTCTTGTTACCAAATTTCAAAAGGTCTACAAAATAATAATAATAATAATTATTAATAGTTGGTTAGAAAGCCAAATAATTAAACAAATGTATTTATTATACATTATTATTATTATTATTATTATTATTATTATTAGCACCGCGTCTTACTACCCGTCCGGGTACGCACTTACCCTAATGTGTAATGGTAGGGTGATTGTGAGATGTAATGAAGGACCTACAGTTTAACGTGGAATCCGAACCACGGTGGAGACCT
>CABFOV010012171.1:0-10880 GCA_902141375.1 Timema poppense | reverse complement strand
CGTACTTGGAGAGCTTTTAAATGTGGTGCTGAAGAAGACTTGAGAAATTAGCTGTAAAGACAAGGCGACAAAGTGAAAAAGTCTTAAGAAGAGTGAAAGAGAAGATAACCATTTTGGATGTGATTCTTTGGTATAAAGCAAACTGGATTACACATATCCTTAGGAGGAGCTGTCTTCTGTTAAAGGTATAATACAATTTTCTAGTGGACCTTTTTAAGGGGGAAAAAAAAGTTGTCTACTCCTTACGAATCTGGTTCACGAGTCCGGCTCAGCTAGGCTCGGTTTCTAATTATCTAAAATCGTTAAGTGTCGGGGGAGTAAGAGAGGGTCACGAGTCAGGCATGGCATCAGACGAGCAGAGTCCGACATAGCTTGCCACGACCGTCGGTGCGGCTCACACGTGATAAGGGGGTACGAGTCAGACTCTTGTATGCATACTGCATTCAGTGTGGTTTTGTCACTAACAGGAACACAGACTTACATATCTATATCGTTTATAAACCTTGAGTTTTAGACAATGTTTTTAGAGTAGTACCGCCAATTTCTGCAGGTGTTATATTATATAGCATTCCAGACCACAGTATTTTGTTTTGAAATAAATGGACCTACTTTTTCCAAGCAAAAATTTTAGGTTATCACTAGACATTTTGAAGTAGTTTTTGCAGTCGTCAGGACTACAATCTCTGATATAAAAAATAGTAAATTTAAATATGTGAATCTGT
The DNA here is from genome assembly GCA_902141375.1 of Timema poppense. Lineage (NCBI taxonomy): Eukaryota > Metazoa > Arthropoda > Insecta > Phasmatodea > Timematidae > Timema > Timema poppense. The sequence goes on along the minus strand of CABFOV010012171.1, from coordinate 10,158 downwards.
TTCTTTGTAGCAACCAGTTCTTAACCTACATTTTCCTAAAATGATCACCACTGCTGCGACTTGGTTCGACAATCTCAGTGTAGCTACTGAAATGTTTATGCAAAGTTGGGAGTCCGCTCGAGCTGATGGGACACCGTGTGTGATGAGAAATGACAAATTACCTAGCCGGACTCTCGAGCCAGACTTGTGCGGGTGTTGGCCACTTTACTCTAGATCTACACTTCCCTTCTCCCTATTCTATGCGGCTATCCCAGACGGTTAGTGGGACCCGGTGCACCTAGCACGAGTGGCTTTCCGACCTGGAACACGAAGATCATCGCTAGAGTCGATACGCTAAGCCGGTGGTCCGTTCACACGATGATTGGTTATGCAGACCTCGTAGTCGCAACGACAACTCAGCCATGAATTAAACTTGGCAGACAATCATGCTCCTGTTTGTACTGGGACGCCGTCTGGCCCTGGGAACACAGTTACAGGCGCACGTGTGCACATCTTCCAGGGGCAGTACCATTTAGGCTCGTTTATTTTAACGCCACGTCTTAATACCTGTTCGGGTTGAAAGCACATACATATTACGATATTGTGTTAGGGATGGGGAAGGTTTATCTAATGGAAGTGTAGCAGTATTTGGGTGGAGAAAGAAAGCGTGGAAAACCATTCAGGTTAAATCAACCTTCAGTACACCTAACCTGGAATCCAACCCGAATCTCCCCGTCATTGGCAGTCCTGTCTATTGCGAGGTTGACGCATTACACCAGTGATTTTCAACCTTTTTAAACTGACGACACACTGAACAAGGTACTCAAAATGTAAAGTCATACCATCAATTTTTTTTAAGGAAAAACAGTCCAATGTGCCGTAGATACGGTCCAATAAACATTAATACAGTCCAATGTGCCGCAGATATAGTCCAATATGTCATAGAAACAGTCCAATGTAAGTAGATACAGCCCAATATGTCATGGAAACAGTCCAATGTGCAGAAGATATGGTCCAATGTGCCATATAAACAGTCCAATTTGAAGTAGATAGTTCCAATGCGCTATAGAAACAGTACAATGCGCAGTAGAAACGGTACAATGTGCCATAGAAACAGTCCAATGGGCAATATATATATAAACAGTCCAATGTGCCGTAGATATGGTCCAATTAACGGTAGATATAATCCAAAGTACCGTAGAAACAGTTCAATTTTCAAAGGCAGGATGTTTACAAAGAAACATATTTATTTAAATTAACTGTACATTTTACTATAGTATTAGTGTTAAATTATAGGTATTGATAATATCTATAAAAAGCGACAACAGAAGATCACATGAATTGACATAATTGACGTATTAATACGTGAAGTTAGATGTAGTTACTTTCCTAGCTGTCAGAAAAGGTTTTTTCAAGAAAACTTGACTGTACATACCAATATATATCGGGGTTTAATTTGACTGTTTAGAAGATAATAGTGGTGTGCAAGATCATGTTTTTTCGTTCGTGACTAAAACGGGAACGAGACTCAACAATCGAGACGAGATCGGAAACGAGACTCAACAATAAAGACGAGAACGGTAACGAGACTCAACAATCGAGACGAGAACGGGAACGACACTCAATAATCGAGACTAGAACGGAAACGAGATTCAACAATCGAGATGAGAACGGGAACGAGACTCAACAATCGAGACGAGATCGGGAACGAGACTCAACAATCGAGACGAGAACGGGAACGAGAATTTTATAATCCTTTACTTCGATACAAGAACGGGAATAAAATAATGTATATAATTAATTATTTTTAATACTATCTTAAGAGACTGTGCAATATTTAATTTGTTAAATGGATACCTAAGTGAGATATAAAATAAATCAACTAAACAAAATAACTTAAATAAATATCTAACACACTTCAAATAATAATAGCAAACATAAAAATGTGTTGAATAACCCAACGTTTTCTATGTTCAGAAATGAAAGAACAATTTCCAAAATTTTCGAGGCTATAGCATTTCTGTCCCGATAATCGAGTCGGGAACGGGAAATACTTTTTCCCTCTCGAATCCCACACACCCCCAGAAGTTTATGATAACAATGGGTCTCGGCCATGATCATTACACACGTAAAAACCTTAAATCAGTCGGTAGCTTGTCTGATTGTCCCGGGTTCAATTCCAGTCATGGCCGAAAACCTTCTTCCATTGGGGAAATGTGGGTTTCCCCTTTCACAATGACGAATCAACGGCTGGGGGCTGGTGTTGTGTCTATTCAGGATTTAAGTTAGTGTATAAGTCGTGTGCTTAGATAATCAGACAGCACGTAGCTTACTACGAATGCGGTTCTTCGGCCGGCAATTCATCAATGTGAAAAATTAAAACATCAATTTCCTGAATTCAAAATGTTTCGATTATTCAAGGAATCGAATTCGGAAATGTTAATTCAGTAGGCAAATGTAATAATGACCCAAATAAGATGTCGGACTAATATAAGATTTACTAAACATTTATTAATGGTAAGAATGAGAAGATGCATACACATTCACTTGGAAATAGGATGCAGAAACATTAATAAAAAGATGGCGTGGAATGTCAACCCTAGTTTTTTTATAAGCTGGTATTTGAACTAAGTCGAGTCACTATAAGCTGACTTTGGTAGGAAGAACAGTTTAAAATTTTAAACAAATTTATTTGTGTCCAAAATTGAAAATATTTTACTATATTAAATGTTTTATTTTATAGTTATTGATAATGTCTATCAACTGTGATAACGGCAAATAACACGACTTAATCCATGAATATATTCAATTTGTTTTAGTAACTTTAGTAACTAACATTATAATGTTCTTCCTATCAAATTCATATTATAGCTCTCTCATTAACTCCGACAAGAAAACTTTTAAATTAAATTATCTAACTTCGATGATTGAAAATATCACTCTGGTTAATTAACGACCAAGAGAAAGTTTCTTTAAAATAAATTTCCTAACTAATGGAAAGTGAGACTAGAGTGATAAAGTGTTGAAAAGGGGGCAGAGGTGTGAAAAGATAAAGAGTAATTAAGCGATAAATTACAACATAAGATTACTAGCAGCTATGACTTGTCTTGACATATTATACTTTCTCATAGAGTTTCAATCGTACAGAAAGTATTACACTTCACCCTAGCATATGCATTGAAAGGAAAAAGTTTTAGTTGGATTAAATATTTTCATAAGTTCACTTTTTATAGCTTGTTTCTTTGAATAAAATAAGGATGACCTTTATTTAGTACAGAGCAGTAAAAATTATTCTCAAATAAAATGAAATGAAGTAAATGAAAATATTGTTAATTTAACGACATTGCTTACTTGGAGATTTCGAAGATATTTAGCGGAGCGGTCTGCATCTTAACTTGACGAATCTAAGCAGTCTAAGCACAAGTACACCTAGATGCCAAAATACAAAATATAAGGAGAAGTGAGACGTTTACCCTGAGAGGGCTCTTGTCAATGTGCTGATAACAATTTCCCTCTTCCTATGACAAATTTACACACTAACGGCCATTTTCGGCGCCAAGACAAATAGTTTAAGTTGTAGAGAATTTATAAAATGTTTTAAAAAAAACTACTTAAAAATAAAAACTCTGTAGCTCTGTCGGACTAATTTTAGAATTATTTAAGAATGTATGGTTTTTGTTTCAAAGTTATATCTTTAAAACTCGCTGAGTAAAACGTAAATTCATTAACAAGGAAGATTTTATCATGACCAGCCGTGACGTCACAGGTAGGCAAGGTCCTTAACAAATATAAGCAGAATCCTCTCTGCTGTGGTGCTTTCATTTTAATGTGCATGTTGATACTCATTTGTTTTCTGACCAGTGATTAGTTTCTCCCAAACGTGAATATTAACTTCTGGAATCAGGTAAATCTTTTGCGCCGTCCTTCGTGTCTTACTACCCGTCTGGGTTATATTATACTAACTGGGTGGAAATAATAAAAGCAGATTTTTATATTAACCCACTTNGGGGGGGGGGGGATATCTTGACACACCTGGCCAGAATTCGAAACAAGATCTTTCTGCCATTGGCCAGCCAGGCTATATGATACTTGACTTTGTCCACGCGCAAGTTATTCAGCGTTGATCTTTAGAGAAATATGAACTATGGTTGAATCTGGGGTGGAAGTATTAAAACAGTTTAAATAAGAGGAATAAGTAATAGAAACTAGAACGTACAAAATAAAATGGTATTACACAATCGTACATACTTTCTCTTGTGATCTAGTTATGTTTAGGAAAAAAATATATTCAAAACTCAAGTAATCAATAAAATATCCTTAAATAATTTATTTTCTGTAAAACAAGTATGTAGCATTATTTATCCATGCATCCATTTAGAATAACATAATTGGAGTCATTTACGAAAAGTTTCGAATTTTCAAAGATTATTTGCCAGTAAACAATCCTTAGTTTTAGAGCTAGAATTTAAATCCTTATTTTGCCCCAAAGTATACACAATATAACATATACATATCATTCTTGAACGAAATACATCAACCCACTTCATTTGTAACCCTTAGGTAGACATAGACAAAATTGTAAAACACACTTTTATGAGTTTGGGGACAAATAAATACATTCCTACCTAATCAAGTCGTCGGTTAAGGGGTAGGCAAGAAACTGTGCATCTAGCTCAAAAAACAGTTCGTACTTAACCCTCCCTCACTAACTATCTCCACACTTCCATTTCATTGCATACTCCTTTTTCTTCAACCATAAAACATGAATTTCCATCATAATACTAAAAAGAGAAATATTCAAAATCACAACACTTTATATTTATGCGAAAGTAAAAAAAAAAAATCCTTATTTTCGTAGGGAGGAATGTAGTCTCATCTACTTAGGTCTGAGTCAGGAACACTAACCGTGTCACTAAATCAGCTACCATATCTAAGACTCTAAAATATCAGCGAGTGTTTTGTTTCGTCTTTAGATGGATCCCGAGTTTTCAGAGCCTCTTGATGAAATATGGTTGAGAATAAATCTCATTAGGACCCCGCAATTAACACTTTGCACTTGGTTGACGCTAATGAGCCATGACGAAACACCTATTCTCACAAATTGTAGTCTAGTGGGATCACCAATGAAAGAACCTTTTCAGCGTGTGTTAAAAAAAAGTAGCATAGCCAACATTGATGAAAAGTCACCAATATATCAGGGGTCACAACACAATTCAGTTTTTTAAAAAAGGAGTTGATTTGTTTTGTAAAAAAAAAAAGCTACCTACCAAAAAGTGTCGTGATTTACAAATAGCTCAACTCTTATCTAGTATAAATAAAAAGTTGTGCTTTGCATATAAATAAAACTATAACTATGTTGTATTTTAAATCCCCTAACAAATTTGGCCAGTTAAAACTTTAGTTTAGTGTTTTTAAAAGAGTGGTCCGAGGATCTCAGGAAGTGTTAGTAATAATAATGAATTGATAAAGGTTATTTCTTACATGCTCACAATGTTTACTTGCTTTGTAATGCTGTGCTACTGCTTCAAATCCCTTTTCAGTTTTCACACAAACCTCACATAGTACTCATAGCCCCTTTTTTTCTTAAGGCGATTGGGAAGCAAACAATTAAAATTGGCCATATGTTTGCAACTGGAAGAATGGGTTGTGCCCTAGCGTGGTTAGCTCTGAACTGGAAGGACAGGTTTAAACCACCAGTTTGGTCCACACAAAATTGTTTTGGTTTTCATTTAAAGAGTGGTTTTACATCATATACAAAGGCGAGTGCTTGTGAATGTCTTAAAAAGTGAAATTTCACATGGGCTGGTAATCCATCTACAAACGCCTTAAATTAAGTAAATTAATGCCTAAATATTCAATTTAAATTAACATTACTATCATTATGATCTTGTTTTTTGACCTTGGTGATCTTGGGGTGAAGTACCTTGATTCACGTCCCACTGTTCGTGGGTTCAACCCCAGCCAAGGTTGAGCGATAAAATATCCGTAGAACAACTTCCTTCGAAGGGAAAGTAAAGCCGTCGGTCCCATAGTGATTGTGGAATGTAAAATAATCATAGAAAGAAGGTTAAATTACCTTTCCCGGCAAAATTGGTGGCCCTTTCACGCTCGCTCGTATAAATTCACTGTGTAAGGCAACGGGGAACCACCCCATCTTTTGAGTTCCCCAAGTACATAGTATTTTCCCCAGATGGTGCAGGAAATACTGACCAGCTGGATGGATAGAAATCACATCAAACAAACCATCGGGTTGACTTCAGAAGAAGAATTATGATCTTGGGAAAATACCACAGAGATCGTAAAGACACCCTCATCCTGTGGACACGTGGATGGTTTTGGACTCCTCACCCACTCAACTAAATGGTGGTCGCATTAAATAACGTATTACACTCATGTTGGAATGGATCACCGGTGGCGGGTGGTTGAGATTCGAATTCCGGGAGGGTATACAGAGAGTTTATTTTATCTAAATGGTTTTCCAATATACCTCTAAGAAACAGAGAGGTACATTTCCTCTAAAGATACACCTACCTCATTCCCATTCCATTAGCGAATATGCAACCATTAATAAGACAAGTATAAAAAATATTCATGAACGGGCCAAAATTTTAAAAAAATAGTGCAAATATAACTTTCTGATAACTGTAACTTACTCCAATAACGGTTTTCGTGACAACATATGATCTGGTGGAGAAAATATATTTAAAACATGTTAGAATTTTATCTAATATAAGAAGGTGATCTGGTGGTCTAGAGGTAAGGTGTAAGACTTCTGTGCTGAGATCCAGGGTCCAATCCTCGGTCCCGGCACAAATTTATCTGATTGCAAAACCCTTCTTTCACCTCTGAAAAGACGTGTATTAATCACAATTTGTGAATGTGTGGAGTGCCAGGCCTTCACCGTGTGTTCGGATTCCACGTTAAACTGTAGGTCCTCCATTTCATCTCACAATCACCCTATCATTACACATTAGCGTAAGTGTGTATAGCCCAAATATGTAGTAAGACAAGGTGCAAATAAGAAAATAAAAACTATTTAACTTCAATTGTTTTAGAGCAAAGTAACTTTTTGTTAACCGCTGCCAATGACGGAGGATGATGGTTCAAGTCCTGGTCGAGTGTGACGAGGGTGTTTCTTTTTTTCTAAATCGCTTCTGAATGTCCCTACACGCAAATACGAGTACATTTCCTTCAAACCTTAGCTTGTTCTTAGCCCATTAGTTTAAATTTGCAGGTAGCTCAAACGGGTATTAAAAGGCGTTAAGTTTTTTACTTATTATTTGTTTAGTAACATATATATGTTAGTACATTTTTTAAAAATTTGAAAAACATAAATAAAATTTTCCAAATCTTTTATAGTGGATATCATCGCTGAGGAACCTCCAAGGTTACTAGTGGGAAACAGCGTTGTCATTATTTCGTTTTGGTGTGGTCATTCTCCTCCGAAATATTATACAAGTTTGGCAACACTGGTTAGTCGAGGTCCTGCTTACCCCACCCAGCACAACACCTTCCTACATAATTGAGAGCGAGGAAATTTAGCAACAGTTAACTGAGAGAGATAGAAGATAAAGATTTTCTAAAATATAGATCTACTAAGCTAGAATTGGAGGCATTTGACAAAGTTTATTACTAAAACCATTAGAACCAATAAAAAAAATGTGTTTATGTTGTTTACATGGATAGCATACCCATAGTTTTTGTGTTAAACGTTAGTATTATCAGGAAGGCTTAGGATGATATAAATATGTTTTATTATCATACACTTAAGGGAATCTAACGAGGTTTTATAGAAGTGCCAAACAATATTAATCGTAATTGGAGAGACTAATTGCGACCTTTATTTTGGTCAACAGTTCAAATATTTTTAACATGCCGCAAATTCAAACTTAATTACCCCTTGTTCGATATAGATTACACTAAACATATATTTAAAAAGTTAGATTTTTTTACCGTAAAACTTCACAATGCAGAACATTATTACAAAGCAAAGTGACTGCAATGTCACGCCAAATAGCAGAAACCTTAAACTTAAAGGGGGTATAAATTGTTCTCTAAGTTTAATTCAAATCTTTGAAAACTCTCTCAGTCTCCAGCTTTACTACTAAAGCACCCCTCCACGTGCTGCTGATCGATAACAACCCTTGGATTGAGTCAATGGGCGTTGCACCCCTCCTCGATCACAAAGCCCGTCAACAGACATTCGATTATTAAGGTTGTACACTGCACACAATTAAAATACAAGGTACCGCGACAACATGGATTCGGGTTGTATTTCTTAACTTCGCCACACTTTCCTTCCGAAATCCAGCCGTTGTATAACTTATGTTGTTAGGCCACAATGAATTTATGAGCTACAGTTTTAATATATATTTATATAATTGTTGTAAGACAAAGTTAAGTGAGATGAGTTTATAAAATAATTATGATAGAAGAGTAACTAACCCCTACTTTCATAATACAAAATTCTCTGTGTTGTCATGGTTTTTCAGAGGTTACCAATTTCCGAAAAACAAACATTAACGTACGGAAGAATGAAATTTCATTTTTTATAAGATTAACAAGTGTGAAGGTTATATAAAGATGTTTTTAAAAAAAAAATTTGGTGAGGTATTATCGTAGGTGAGGATAATATGTGTGTTTGAATTAATATACTTTGTTATTTGCTTAGTTCTTTTATATAAATATTTATAAAGTATATCTTTCAGCTAAATATTGTAAATTCACAAATGCCCCATAATTTTTATTAGTGTTTTTGTAAAACTACCTGTAATTTCCTTATTTATTCCAGACACACACACAAAAAAAGTTTTTCCTGTTATAGGAAGGTTGGGTTTCAAATCTCGGCCATGTGAACGGAGGATGATTTTTAACATAAATGTTTTCCCACTCTCCCTCTACATTTATTTTAATTAGATTTTCCTCTTCCTTCTACATTTGCCTAATTAGAAGTGCATGACAAGGTTCTTCTTATGGTGAACTTACTATAGATCCTGTACCAAATCTAGTAAGACATGATTACATTCCAAGCACGCGCCAATAACTACAATAAGTAATATGTTTGCAACTGGGAAAAATGGATGTACTCTATCGTGATTTACTCTTTTAGGTCCTACTTACAAATTGGAATAGAGTATCTTAAATACAGGGGTAAGTCAGGAATGGATGGATAACTGTGACATACATATTTCTCAGCGCGTCAACGGATCGTTACTTCCCCAGAATACTTAACTGAATCCTTCTTTCTTAGTGGATAGTGCGTAACTTAGTTATAGTACAATTTTCAAAAGGGCCATAGAAAGGGACAGAAATGGGGACATACCTAATTGTAAAATCGATATTTTTTGGGGGTTCAGATACTAATAAAACTCAAAGATTCATCATAGTCTCAAGGTCAAAACTGTCCACGATTACAATAATTTATCTTGAACTAAGAAAGTAAAAATTGATTAAAAGATATCTCTCTGATTATAATTTCCCTGTTACTTAGTGAACAAATTCGGTCTTTTGGTTCAAGCGTCATCGTGCTCCTAATTTATTGGTTAATCGACAATGAGATGGGTTCCTAGTAAGAGTTACGTACTCTTGAGTTACAGAAAACAGAGGACTGTCAACATAAACACAATTAAAACTACTATCATTTAATTTTACGTCAAGTCATGTGATCTGCAGCCACCACTTTTGATAGATTTGATCAGCATCTATAAATTAATGTGAATAATACTTTAAAATATTATTAATATTGACCACTAAATAAAAAAGTATGTTTGTATTTTTCGAAATGGTCATGTTCTTGCTATAAGGGCCCCTACAATATCAGTCAGACTGTCAGTATTAATAAAGTAATAATTAATATTGACAGTAATACTGATCGTGTGTGCGCTCGTCAGTATTTCCTTCAGTCTCAGTAGCAAACATAGACTGCCGAAGTCTTTTTCTTATCATCCATGTTGTTGCACAAATGCAGGAGCTGAGACTGATAACAGTAATGACACGAAGACTGACTGTGTACTGTCTCGTTGTAAATACTGATGCATACTGTCAGTCTGGTCATGTAGGCGCCCTTTAAGAGGCCGGTCAACACTTGTTTACCCATTAAAACATGGTAATACTAAATAAAATATTGTGACAAAACCGTTCTATGGATTTTAAATCGGTTTTCACCAATGAAAAGGTATT
>CABFOV010012170.1:0-12022 GCA_902141375.1 Timema poppense | reverse complement strand
TTGAAAAAATATATGTTTTGCTTCAATAAATGAGGACTGAAAAATGGTCTCGTGCAGAAGCATAATGTTAAAATGGATTAGCTTTGATAAGAGATAGCATGGAATCTATAAACTTAAAGTTTTTCTTATGGGAACGTCAAAATTAATAAACCTGTAACAGGATTGTGACAAGCCTGTGTGGGGGCATCTCCGTGGTATTGCAATATCACGAAGCACGTCCCAAATCACGCCTGTTCGGGGGATCCTTTATTTAGGATTGATTACGAAAGGCTCATAGTGAAATGGGGATGGTTTTCCATAAAACATGTTTTCCACTCTCCTTCCACGCAAATGTGGGCTCACTTCCTTTGAAATGAGCCTTCCCCATTTATAAGCCACTAGCTTTATTAGAACATAAACGTATAAACCGAACGGCTAGTAAAAAATGGTGCTAATAATAATCTTTTATATACAGACAACTCTGCTTATAGTGAATAAATGTACCTAAATATCTGGTTCAAATGTGCAATGTTCACCAAAAGCCAAAATGGGTTTTCACTTAACATTACATAAAAGGGCAGAGGGGTAGTGACAAACAAAACAAAATATCACAAACAGAATAGATTTTAATGAAATGTATTATTTAATATTTAAATAGTTGGTTGTGTACTGTTGCTTGCTGTACAGCGTTTTAATTAATATTTTCAATGTATATTTCTCAAGAGTCTGTGTTTTTTCCGCATTCTATTTCACACTGAACATATATTCAATAACGTTAAAACTTTCTTTAAATCCTCCAACACCTCTTTCGCTGCCAGGACACTTTCTTGACTCTCGTATTAGTCATCTTCAATCTGTCATAGTTCCGTGGTGCATCTACCTTTCTTCACAGTCTCAACGGTGGTTTCCTCAGGTGATATTTAGCCTGCCATAATATCATAGTCATTCCTGATTCGGTGCCCAGAATGGTCTAGGACATCACTCTCGCAATAGATTGGAATTCTAAAGATGGATATATATTGGGGTGCTCTAAGGTTATCTACCCTCCCTCAGGCAAATGTGTGTACGTTTCCCTGTTCCATTCCTATATATTCTGGTTTTGGAGCTATCTACATTTCTCATCACTTGATTTAAGGCATAAAACTCTCAATATATGTAATGGTAAAGACAATAAATCCGAAATGCACAACACAAAATTTCATCAGGCACTTAAATCTATCTCAATTTTAAAAGTCTTTTTCTTGTTTTTAGTGTTAACTGAAGTAGTGGTCAATCAGTTTAATGTGTCAGGCTCACAGAAGTATATATAATTAATAAGCGCAGCTCAGTGTCATAATTGTCGGTGGCCAGGCGGTCTAGGGATAAGGTGTCATACTTCTGAGCTGGAGGACAGGGCTTTAGACCTCGACCTAGGAGAGATATATCTGATTGCCAAACCCCTCCTTTACCTCTGACAAGACGTGTGTTGATCCCAACTTGTGAATGTGTGGAATGCCAGGCCTACACCATGGTTTCGGATTCCACGTTAAACTGTAGGTCCTCCATTTCATCTCACAATCACCCTACCATTTCACATTGGCGTAAGTGCGTATAACCCGAACGGGTAGAAAGACGTGGTACTAATAATAATAATAATAATAATAATAATAATAATAATAATAATAATAATAATAATAATAGTATTAATGTCACAATCCTAGGTTTTTTTATGGTTAGACTGCAAAGAATCCAATTTCTGGATTTTGGAGAAGCCCGCACCAGCATCTAAGCGGCCCAAGACGTTAGTGTCTCACTATAGCTAAACGTATTAACAAAATACGCCAGGAATGTACATCTTTAGGACATTCAGGAATCTTCAAATTTATTTGGAAAGTTACATGGTCTTGAGGTGATATTTTTATCACACAAATGTACACAAGATTTTATTTGACTATTTTCTTGTATTTAGTGTTAGAGCTGCATTTTATTGGAACACTCTTGAATAAACATTCCAACAAACAGCATGAATTTAATACTATATAATGCTACAAAAGCATTGATAAAAGAGCATTTCTGTCCACTAAGGACCCTCCCTTTCCACCAAAACGCATAACAATCAATTTCATATTTCAAAGTACTCTCTCTCTCTCTCTCTCTCTCTCTCTCTCTCTCTATATATANAATCAATTTCATATTTCAAAGTACTCTCTCTCTCTCTCTCTCTCTCTCTCTCTCTCTCTATATATATATATATATATATATATATATATATATAAGTTGTTTGTTTATATATATATAAGTTATTTGCTTATAGCCAATAAATTATTGGTTTGGTAAAAATATATTTAAACTAAAATATTTGTATCTTTAATTGTACTACAACTTTACCAGTATATGTTATTTCGTATCTCAAATAGTCGGGAATTATGATCAAATTGGGAAATTTATTTTCTTTAAAGTGCTTTTAAAGTCATTTTCATAGGAAAACGAGAATAGCAATTTTGTTTGTAGTTTTGAATCCTGGTTACAAAATTTAAGCAAAACCGTTAAAACAGATTTTGAGAAAATCTTATTTTTTTGCCCTTCATTAAACTACCCTTAACTTAAGTCTTTGATACATAATTCCAAAAAACAACGGAGGAACCTATACGATACTTAGATACCGTGTCTTAGCCCGAGTGATAACATGGTTTTGGATCTAGTCTGAGAAACAGACAGTCGGCATCAAAAACAGCTTTTCTGTTTCAAGGGGTCACGCAACGTCAATATTTATCAAAATATCAATTTCGTATTTTATGATGATCACAATACTTCTCTCATAGAGGGGTCGAGAGAAACTAGAAATGGTGGCCATCGTTAAGTAGCTAAATTTAAATATATATATATTTTTAAATAATATTTAAAAAAATTGAATTAGTTCTATAGAAAAAAAAAAATTAAGTTTATACCGAAAAAGATGTTGTGTGTTAAATCCTTCCTCCTAACCTCATTAGGATTATATCACAAATATTATTTTGTATTTCCTCTCAAAGCTTGAGCTAGTTTTACAAACTGCATATCATTTACAATCTTAACTATAGTTTTAAAATCTTGAAATTAGTTTATAGGGAGATTAACTTTTAAAAATCTTTAACTTCTACCGTTGGAGGGCTTTTTCTACGAGTCAACTTAGATATAACATTCCCTATTCCCTACATCAACCCCTTTCCCTCCTAAATACATTCCTGGGCACAAAGCTGAAGATAATTTGATGATTTTTAACCATGAAATTACAACTGCTGAAGATTTGTGAAAGATGTTCGGTGTTTAAGTCAACGTTTAAAAAATAAAATAAAAAAAGAGTTCCTGGGGCTTTGTTAGAATGACCACTTTGGAGGGAAAGTGTGTGTTTAGTAATACAAACATCCTTAGCGTGAGCCCGCCAATGAGCTATACTGACCGAGATACCGCTGCTGATTTGTGGATATAGGGAGTCATGTGGTCAACACAACCTGCCCTTTGGTCATTAATCTCGGTTTTATTAGACCAGAGTCACTACTTCTATACTCAAGTAGCTCCTCATTTGTCCTCACGGGGATGAGTTTTCCTCCCTTGCAGCTCACTGATTCACAGATAAATTATGGAAGCACTGGGTATCAAACACAGGACTTTGGATCTATAGCCAAGACCATAGAGGTCATAGTTTTAGATATATAAGATTATTTTTAAATTTGGTTATCTTTATAACAAATATATTATTTTGGTGACAAGCTAAAATAAAAGAAACGGTGTAGCGTATAAACTTAAACGGTAGTAAGAAGGGGTGTTAAAAATTAAATTAAAGAACCGTTCCTAGACAGGTATAAAAGTAGAAGTTCTAGTCTTATTTAAGATTTAGTAAAGCACATTAACCTAATTAATAATTTCTTAAAATTAATGATTAAAAATCTGGGCTAATCTATATTTTTCAACGTCATACAATTGTTTAATGACATATTGAAATACCCAATGACTTAGATATTGATAAATGTCCAAATAATAGTCTAAACTGGTTTTTAAATATGCAAATGTCAAAATATCTTTAAAATAATAGTAAAAAACTAAATTAAAGCTCTTTTTAAGATAGCTAAATTGATATTAGGGGACTTAATCCACTCTTACCCCGCAAAAAATACTTAGCAACGCTACAGTAAAAGTATAGTACAAATCAGGGCGTTAATAGCCTAGATACTTTTACGATTCATGAATTAGTGAAAAAACCTTTTCTTCTCCTATAAAATAATAATAATATAGATACCAACAATTTAAACAAATATATTTTCTTAACAAAAAATATAATCAGTGAAAGCTCCGTGTTTTTGTCTTTAGCATCTCTTAATAAAACCAAATATTGTTTCAATCGAATTCCAAAAATATTCTCTATAACCTGGTTACCACAGGAATTATTCCCCTTTCAAGAAAAATCTCCAGGTACCATTCAGGAATTGAACCTCTGGGTGAGAAGCCAGAAGCTCTGACCACTATACCACGAGGCGAGTCACTTGGTTAAAACAGTACAGAAATAATAGCTTCAATACATTTAAGATTGTAAACAATAAACCCTTAATATTGTGTGACCATTTCCTACTCATGCCAAGCCGATACAAAAATTATGATATGTACTATTTAGCAGTAACATAATCAAATTATCTTTTTATTGTACATAAAAATGATCACAATAAGTATTCACAATAATTAACAAAATAATCAAGGGAGAGACTCCGATATCAGTACTAAAAATAATATAAAATCTGTATAAAATATAAGCATAAATAACTCTTACTTGAGGAACAAGATATTATATAAAAAAGCAAGCCCTATATATATTTTAATTATATTTTTCTACTGAATGAATTTAAAAAAAGTCATTGCTTTCAATTGTGGTTTGGAGCTCTTCACAAGACTACCCTAAGCTACATCTTTATATAATCGACGCTCAAATGTGTTTTTTCTGCACTCCACACATTTTTAACTATGGAAAAATTTCTTTCTGTGGCTGTATTTGTCTTTGGGAGTCACAAATCTCATTCAAAAATGTTTTATAATGATTCAAAAAGGAACGTTGTCACTTGAAAGATGCTTGAAAATATCAATCCACGTGTCGTCTGTGTCAGTGCTTTTTCCGTTCCATTCTAAAATTTTGTCATCAAGGACTTAAAGTACGAAGTCTCATCGAATGGATCATTTTCCACTGATGGTTCCTTTGAATTAAAATATCTCATCACATCTTCCAATATTTTTTCAACGTCGTTCCACTGAACTTTACTTTTCAAACCAAGCCATTTAAAATGTTTAGTTTCATCAAATTGTTTTCCTCGCAGTTCCAGATAGGAAACCCAATTTTAATGAAATTCCATAATGTGGTCAAGAAAAGTTCTCTTTTTTCCCTCCCACTCTTTTAAACAAGATTGGTCAACATTAGGTTTAAAGTGGGAGGAACAAATTAACTAGAAACTGGTGACCTGGGTCCAGGGCTAAGGTGTCAGACTTCTATGCTGGCGGCCGGGGTTCAATCCTCGGTCCCGGCACAGATTTATCTGATCGCCAAAGCCTTCCTTCACCTCTGACAAGACATCTTGTGAATGTGGGGAATGCCAGGCCTCCACCGTGGTTCGGATTCCACGTTTCTGTGCCGGGACCGAGGATTGAACCCCGGCCGCCAGCATAGAAGTCTGACACCTTACCCCTAGACCACCAGGTCACCAAAATGTCAAAATAAAAGCCGATACCAATTTAAAAAAATTCAAAGCTCAAAACATCTTAAAAATTATAATAAATTCCTAAACTAAATATATTTCATGATAACTAAATTGAGATTAGGAGACTCCATTCCCCACAAACTCTTAGCAGCGAGACAGTAAAATAATAGTCCAAATCAATGCAAAACTAGCCTCGATACTTTTATAATTCATGAATACCTGAAGTTACCTTGACCTCTCGTTTAGTTTAACAATAATATATTTTCTAAACAAAAAATACTATCAGTGAAAGCTACCTATTCTTGTCTTAAGCCTAGCTTTTTAAAACTAAATATAATTTCAATCGTATCCCAAAACAATACTTTATGACTAATTTAAAATGACGTTAGCAAACACAACATAACGGCGGTCGTTGTAAAAGTTAAATGTAGAGCAATTTTTTCTCAGTGAACTAATATATAGTTATATTTTCTTTAATAAGGGGGCATGTAAAGCTGAGATGTTTACAAAACAGACACTATTGAATAAGTGAGTATTAAACATGAGCTTACTCCAATAATATGGGGCCACTTCCTTATAATACGTTTCAAAACACTGCACGAAATGGTGACTAGCAGGTAAAAATATATTTTTCTAAAGAGTGGTACAACTGAGGTGGTAGTAGATACACGCATTGCGTCATAGTCTCATAACACTACTTGCTAGGGTGTTGTTACCTGTTGGGAGACAAGGAACGTGTTTAAGTGATATTGAGTACTTTGGGCAATAATTTTATGGCGGACTCTTCAATAGTGAGTAGGCCTTTGGCTGACCTGACATATAAAGAACTTCAAAACATAGCCATGCTTTTAAGCTTACCTGCTAACTTGAAGGTAGGTTACTGGGATACTTTTTGAAAAAAAGTATATCAAAGGATGTGTTTAGGGTTGTTTTTGAATGGGGTTTCTAATATTATTATTAAAAAAAGAGATTATTAATACAATCTCTTAATTGTAGGTATTGTAATCATAGCAGGCTTTGTTAGTTATATCTGGTAAATATATATTAGTATTGTTGTCTAATAGAGTGATTACGTTGGTGGCTTCAGATATTAGTGAAATTCAGTCAAATATAACCAAGTTTATTTTGGTATAAATTTATATTTGTTTAGGTTTAAGTTGCAAGTATTTAATATTTTTACATTATAGTTTAAAGTTTGGTAGCTGGGTTGAACTACTTTCGTCAAAACTGGCTTCAAAAAATTAAATATTTTCTCACATTTAAAATTACAAAGGCTTGAGGTTTTATAGTTTTTATTTTACTGAGATAGCTTTGTCTGATGAGAAGGAAACATAGAATAACATTCTATATAGTCAATATGCTAATAGACTAGAGTTACGTATATTTACTTACAAAATACAATATAATATAAAACTAAGGTTACATTCAACTCTGAGGTAACGAATTCCTTGTTGTGGTGGCCGGCTGATTCAAAATAATTTAAACTAATGTAAAATACAAATTTCAAACATTTGCTGAAAATTATGATTTACAAATATCTTGTACAAAAATAATACGCTTCAATTAGAGCACTTTAAAGTGTTTTATTTTACTTTGGTCTACTAAAATATCTTGATTGGATACAGTTCTAATTCTCATCTGGTTTGATGCGATTGTTTATGAATGGTAGGAAGACACTTTTAGAAAATAAACAACTATTTTGCTGTCAACATTGAGAACATTTTATTATTTTATTGTTGTTTTAAACTATAGTATCTGTTTATCTAAAACCCGCTTTGATGGCCGCATATTCTAAGGCGTCACTATTGAAATCGACTGAACTGTCGATAACGGTGAGATTGGGGTTCAAATCCCGGTCGTGTATACTAAGGGCAGTATTTACTCCACAGTTCTCCACTCTCTCTCCACACTAATGTGTGGAACACTTCCTCCAAATGTAACCTTCATCATCCATAGCACATTAGTTGTATTAGTGCATGTACGTATTAGTCAAAGAGTCAGTAAGACGGTGTTTTAAGCAAATGGATATATTAAAATAGACTGATTTAGAATTAATGACATGACGTAAGAATAATTGAAGGTAGATCTATCTGGTAGTTTTACAACTATCTAATAAGGTGCTTCCTATTGCAAGTGTCTCGTAATCTCACGTGTGTCTGTGTCGACAGCGGTCGGTGATGAGGACTCTGATCCAGGCTCGTAAGGACGGTC
Organism: Timema poppense; assembly: GCA_902141375.1. Lineage (NCBI taxonomy): Eukaryota > Metazoa > Arthropoda > Insecta > Phasmatodea > Timematidae > Timema > Timema poppense. Next base: position 4,136 of record CABFOV010012170.1, on the reverse strand, counting down.
GCGAGGAGTTGGTTCAGCGACTCCTGATGACTCACCGCGAACAAAGGTGTCGTAACCGCCCCACAGGCTCGGACAACAGAAACCACCGCCTCACCCCCATAGGAGATCTATAAGGTGGGGTGGCCTTCATTCGAGATCACGGATTTTAAGACTATTTTATTTGGGGTTTTTAACTTCTATTAAAATGAAGGAGCACACACAGCAGCCAGTTCCCCGAACGTTATTTATTTAATTTCAGTGAAAGAGAAACGACCAATTCTACCAATAATGTATTTTTCGGCAATGCCAATAATTTAGTTTGGGTTTCTTAATTAATCAGTCAGATGCGTTTCACTGAGCTAAAGTCCCGGTTCAACCATTCATTTTTTAACACCACTACCCTTAAGGAGGGATAGAAGGGAGAAAAAGGGTTCGTATTTTTGGCTAAAATAAATAAAACTATCAATTCTACAGATAGATTTAGGAATTTTATACACATATTAATATCTACTATATTTGATTATGGACAAGGGTTTTGTGGAATTAGACTAGAATTTTTTCATTTTATTTAAAATAATTCTCGTTATTCTGAACTCCTGGAACCTGCTCTGGAGATGGTGGGTTTGAATCTCAGTGGTGTCATAGATATAATTCCCGAAAGGGAAACTGTTCTTATAGTCAAGATGTTCTAGTTAATAAGAATTTAGCTAAGTTTTAGATTTCCATTAGATCCACACCTTCATAATAACTATCAACACGTCTCACAGATCTCACAGTGTAGACAATCCCAACAAGAATACTCTTGACAACGTTCTGTTCCCGACTAGTAATCTCACAGTGTAGACTACCTACACAAGTATACGCCTGGTCAACGTTCTGTTCCTGACTAGTAATCTCACAGTGTAGACAACCTCCACAAGTATACTCTTGGAAACGTTCTGTTCCTGACTTGTTATCTAACACTGTTGAGATTATCATTTTTAGTAAATTAATTTAACTAGGGCAATAGTTGATACGATTTAGTCAAAAAATCTCTTTTTTTATTAAAACTAAAGCCCAGACTTTAACGGATGTTCATTTTCCATTTTCTATAGTGATTGAATGTCTTAATACAATAGGGTATTAATATAGTTTATACATAATATGCACCTTCATTATCGTTGTGTGAGAATGGAATAGGAGAACTACGGTGATAATCTACATTTTGAAAACCATCCCCAATTCACGTGAATGACAATTGAACCTCAACCACCCCAACACAGGCATCTTGGTTTATTACGAGCCTGATGCTCTAGGCTATGTGACCACGTGTTGCTTCCTGGTGTTAATTGTGAGTGTAGTCTTAGGTGTGAACCACATAGTTGGTCAAATGGCCTAGAAGTTACACTACAATTGAGGTTGGTCACTGTCAGGCTTTGAACTCTGGCTGGTTGCTTTGGCACCAAAGATAGAGGAGAAAGGGGTTCCATTCAGGTGCACCCAACATATCTCTCTATATTTACCCGTAGATAGCCACCATGTTTAGTGCTCCAGGGTTTATTACTCGTCTGGGTTAGCCGCGTACTAGATCCTAGAGAAAGGGACTTTCCACATTTGTGTGAAGGAATAGTATATAGTCTTTTAAAGCTACCTCAGTGCACTGGGCGGGGATTTCAGCCCCAGTGTTTGCCTTGGCCAAGAATATTATGTTCTCTTCCTTTATTCATGTTGGTCTAATTCTCATTCTGTATCTTCTCTTGCTGGTATCTGCCCCCCCACCCTATTCTTATTCTTGTTTTTTAACTTTATTTCTTCATTTTATTCTTATGTTCTCTTTCACACTTTTTTCTCTCTATATATATTCAATATCTGTTCTTTCTCCTATTACATATTTTCTTGAATTTTTTATCTTTTAGTTTTCAATATTTTAATATATATTTTTGTTTGTATTACTTTTGTTGTTTATTTATCTTTTTTTTCATTTTGTTATCTTCCTCTAACTCTTTATTCTCTTTGTTTTTCAATTTCTCTTTTTGCTCGTTTATTTTATCTTATTGTTATTTTTGTTTTCTATTCCTCTTTCTCCTTGTTTCCTTCAGACAGCTTAGCTCAGTTTGTAGCATGTCTATTTAATGAGTTAAGGGTACCGGATTTGATTCTCGGCATGGCCAAAAAATTTGTTATTGATGAAATGTCGGTTTAGCCTTTAACAGTGAGGAATTAAAGGCCCGGGACTGGATGTTGTCTGTTCTAGGCTAGTTCCTATTCCTCTATATTCCTTTCTATTTCCCACTTCATTATAGTCCTATTCTTTTATTTTTATTTTTCCTATCTTCTCTTCTTGTTTTCCAACCTCTTTTCTTTTTCCGTTCTTTAAATCTTATCTTTTTCCGTTCTTTCAATCTTATCTTTTTCCGTTCTTTCAATATTCTCTTTTTCCGTTCTTTCACTCTTCTCTTTTTTCTTTCTTTCACTCTTCTCATTTTCCTTTCTTTCACTCCTCTTTTTTCCTTTCTTTCACGCTTAGCTTTATTTCTGTCATTCACTATTATCTTTATTTCTGTCATTCTTGTCTTCATTACTTTATTTCTATTCACTCTTTTTCTTCTTTTGGTCTCGTTTTTTGGCTTTTTTTTCCCTATATATCTCTTTTTTTGATTTCTCCATATTTTCTTTTTCCTTTCATATCTTTATATTTTTGCTTTCTCCTTATTTTATTTTTCCTTCATTTCTCTTTTTGCTTTCTCCTTATTTTCTTTTTTCCTTCATTCCTCTTTTTGCTTTATCCTTATTTTATTTTTTCCTTCATTTTTATCAATTTTGCTTTCTCCTTATTTTCTATTTTCCTTAATTTTTTTCGGAATTTTCTTTACATCTTTTGTTTCTTTAATTATTTTTTAATTTCTTCTCATTTTCCTTTTTTCCTTAGGTTCTCTCTATTTCCTTTCTTTTTATTTTCTTTCTTTTGTTTCTTTTTTGTTTTTTCTTTATTTTCTTTTTTTTAATTTGTTTCTTTAATTTTTTTCTTTCTCTTCATTTAATTTCTTTATTTATATCTTTTTTGTTTTCTCTTTATTTTATTTATTTTATGTCTCTAATTTTTGCTTTCTCTTAATTTTTTCTTTCTTTATTTCTGTTTTGCTTTATCTTTATTTTTTTCTTTACTATATTTATTTCTCTCTTTTCTTCTATTGACTTTATTTTCTATATTTCTCCATATTTTTTATTTTATTTTATTACTCTTTATTTTCTTCTTGCATTTATTTCTCTTTCTATTTTATACTTTTTACTTCTTTATCTTTATTATCTCTCTTTTATTCCTCTATCTTTGTTATCTTTTATTTCTCTCTTTCTGTTATCCTCCTCTTATTTCTCTTTTTCTGTTTTTTATTTCTGTTTTTGTTATCTTCCTTTTTATTTCTCTCTCTCTCACTTTGTTATCTCCATTTTTATTTCTCTCTCTCTCCCACTTTGTTATCTTCCTTTTTATTTCTCTCACTCCCACTTTATCTTCCTTTTTATTTCTCTCTCTCTCTCACTTTGTTATCTTCCTTTTTATTTCTCTCTCTCTCTCACTTTGTTATCTTCCTTTTTATTTCTCCCTCTCTCCCACTTTGTTATCTTCCTTTTTATTTCTCTTTCTCCCACATTGTTATCTTCCTTTTTATTTCTCTCACTCCCACTTTATCTTCCTTTTTATTTCTCTCTCTCTCACTTTGTTATCTTCCTTTTATTTCTCTCTCTGATATATTCTTTTTATTCCTCTCTCTCACTCTGTTATTTTCTTTTTATTCCTCTTTCTCACTATGTTATCGTCTTTTTATTACTCTCTCTGTTATCTTCCTTTTATTTCTCTCTCTCTCTCTACCTCTGTTATCTTCCTTTTATTTATCTTTCTCTTTTATTTTCCTTTTATTTCTCTCTCTTTTATCCTCCTTTTATCTCTCTATCTCTGTTAATGTCCTTTTATTTCTCTCTCTATCTCTGTTATTCCCCTTTTATTTTTATTTCTATCTTTTTTTCTATCTCTTTCTCTCTATCTCTGTGATGCTTTTTTATTTCTCTCTCTCTATCTCCGTTATGCTCCTTTTATTTCTCTCTCTCTCTATCTCCGTTATGCTCCTTTTATTTCTCTCTCTCTATCTATCCCTGTTATGCAACTTTTATTTCTCTCTCTC
>CABFOV010012168.1:0-12026 GCA_902141375.1 Timema poppense | reverse complement strand
AGGAGCTTGCAACAAGGAAAGAAGGGTCATTAGTAATGGAAAGACGTCAACAAATTAATGATGTCACTGAGGGCTGTCCAAGCGAACTCGGCCAACCAGGCGCCTACTTTCCGGCACACTACAGATCGAATATTTAAAGTATGGTCATTGAAAATTGGTTGCCACGTGCTTGGGTGAAAATGTATTATCTTTTACAAAATGGATACAAGTGAGATATGGAGCTCTAACAAAATATGCGCACTACCAGCTCTTTTCTCGTAAACGTGTTTCATTGGCTTGAATGGCTTGCTAGCAATAGAAGGAACTTGGGCTGTCATTTTTACGAGTCATTGGTTTTTAAAGCTTGATACCAATGTCAGGAACTTGGGCTGCCCTTTTCGTGGCTCATTGGTTTGTAAGGCTTGATACCAATGGTAGGAACTTGGGCTGCCCTTTTCGTTGCTCATTGGCTTGTAAGGCTTGTTAGAAATAGAAGGAACATGGGCTGTCGTTTTAACGAGTCATTGGTTTTTAAAGCTTGATATCAATGTCAGGAACTTGGGCTGCCCTTTTCGTGAATTATTGACTTGTAAGGCTTGATACCAATGGTAGGAACTTGGGCTGCCCTTTTCGTTGCTCATTGGCTTGAATGGCTTGTTAAAAATAGAAGGAACTTGGGCTGTCGTTTTTACGAGTCATTGGTTTTTAAAGCTTGATACCAATGTCAGGAACTTGGGCTGCCCTTTTCATTGCTCATTGGCTTGTAAGGCTTGTTAGAAATAGAAGGAACTTGGGCTGTCATTTTAACGAGTCATTGGTTTTTAAATCTTGATACCAATGGTAGGAACTTGAGCTGCCGTTTTCGTGGCTCATTGGTTTGTAAGGCTTGATACCTTTGGAAGGAACTAGGTCTGCCCTTTTTGTGGAGCATTGGCTTGTAAGGCTTTCTACCAATTGAAGAGTTTTGGACTGCCCATCTTATTGGATCTTTGTAAATAAGGCAGACAACCAAGTGAATGGGCTAGAGCAGCCCATTCTTAAGTTTGTATTTCAATAAACTACATTTGTTCATCAATACTTTGTTTAATTTGATTAAAGCACGGCCACCAAATTTGATTTATAACTAACCAATTCGTAGAAAATCTTTTGAAGATATTAATAATAATACAGTTTAATGCCATCCGGGGAGTTGAATATGTGACCTTTAGAACAATAGCAATAAAATCGGACCATTGAAAATAAAAATATTTTTACAGGATGCATGCGAGTCATCCTCTTTAAAACGTTCGATAACGTTGAGGGATGCGGAACTACAAAATATGATTTATGTGGGTAGTAAATCTATATCCGGCCGAAGGGAGAGTGTAATGGAGCTTCTAATGCTTCCGAAAACACCCTCCGCTTTAGAAAAGGTCGTGAGATGAGAAGAGACTCATCGAAACTTTAATCGGTGTTCGATTTCCTTCCACAATGATATCAAGTAACGTTTTGGAAAGTAAAGTAAATTTTGATGGTGCCTTCCCTCCCTCGCTCGATAAATTTTTAAGGTGAGATTGTATGAGACGTGATAAAGGCCGGTATTTTTTTTTGCAGTTTTAAGAGCAAAACATTGTTTTAACAAAAATAAATAAAATATTTTTTCATTAAAAACATAGAGTTTAATTTTCTTCACATGGTAATATCAACAGTTGTTGAATATCTTTCACGAACATAGCGGCATTAGATAAGAAACTTTTTAAATGAAGAGAAAAAGTTGTAATTAAATTCCATGACACCCTTGACAGATATTCAAGAATTTTTGATCTCACCGTGTGAAGAAAATTAAACTATATGTTTCTACTAGATGATTATTGAATTTATTTACACCAAAGAAGTTTTAATATTAAAACTGCAAAATCACTTAGCTTTTCTCGCATCAACACTTTAACCTTAAAACATTTTACGGAATTTAATATTTATGTTAAGTCTATAATAAATGCTAGTATTTAATTACTTAATTAGTTATAGTAGTAGTAATGGTAGTAGTAATAGTAGTTTTTTTATCATTAGTACATATTTTTAATCATTAAACATGGTCCAGCTAAGCACAATGTGCTTGTCAGCTGGTGCCTCACCATAAATGTCATACATACATGTAATGGTGTAAATATATACTAAATACATTTCATTCCTTTAAATCTATTCTTACAACTAACATAATTCTAATACTTAATTTAGTTCCTTAAATTTATTATATTTTATTTAATATTCGAAGACGCGTCTCGAGTAAATTTCATAGCTTATTTGTCATATTAGTCACTCTAGTATTATTATTTCATTAAGTCTGTCAGCCAATTATCATTTTTTTTATTTCTCCTTTTACATATTATATTTTATCTATCCCCAAAATGGTATCCGGTATCATGTTAAAAAGTGCTGGTGATATTATGTTCTTGTGTTGTTTTCCGTATTTATTTATATATAAAGGAATTGTTTACTGTCGTTTTCTGGTATTGTGACTATGAGCCTGTCTTACTTTGTATGTTTCCGAGTAGTACTGAATTATTATTTTATAGTTATACATTATTTTTTACACTCAATGGTTTCCACTCCTTGTTCATGACTTTGGTACTATCGTTATTTTCACTCATTATTTTAAGAACTTTAATTTGAATATTTCTTAATTGATTTAAATATAGATCACTTGTCTTTCTCAAGGAAGTAATACCATAGCCTAGATGTGATTCGATTAGCGAATGATATACTATTTTAAAAATATAAAATGTAACATAGTGTTTTAGTATACATATATTAACCATTCCCGCTCTTAACTTCCTACTTCCTTATGTCTATGTGAATATTCCATTTACCCACCTCGGTGGCGTAGTTGACTAACGCGCTAGTCGTGTTGAGCTCGACTGCTGAAGACGTGGAGATCGAGGTTCGAATGGCGGTCGGGTGAACTGGAAGTGATTTTTCCTAAATGGTTTTCCATTCTCCCTCCACGCAAATGTGGGTTTACTTCCTCTAATTCAACCTTCCCAATTCATAATCCATTAGCGTAATTAGTACTTAAAGGGTATAACCCGAACGGGTAGTAGGACGCGGTGCTAGATAGTAATAATAATAATAATAATAATAATAATAATAAATAGTATTCCATTTCATATGAGAATCAACCATCTTGCGTGAATGTAAACAATTACATGGTTTTATATTATGTAAACAATCTGAGCAATGAACTTTTATATTTAATTTATACTTTATAACATGCGGTAATCTAATATGCATGTTTGCGTTTTCTTAATGTTGATTATTCCTATTTGTTAAGTAATCTTTAAACCATCCATAAATATTACTTATGAAACCAATTTTATAAAATAATTCCAGTAAAACATCTTTATCCAACGTATCAAACGCTTTTGACATGTCTGTAAATGCTATAGCTATGTGTTTGTTCTCGTTTAATTTATCTAGTATTTTGTAAAAGTATTTCCGTGTCTTTGTTTTTTTTTGGAATCCGTATAGTCTTTGGTCAACTATTTATATATTTATCTAAATAATTTATCAAGTAGTTGGCAACGAATCTTTCCATTATTTTGTCTAAGACTGGTAGTAGCAGTAGAAACAGTAGTAGCATTAGAAGCAGTAGGACCAGCAGTAGTATCAGCAGTAGCACTATCAGTAGTATCAGTATTTGCAGCAGTAGCACTATCAGTAGTATCAGTAGTTGCAGCAGTAGGACTATCAGTAGTATCAGTAGTAGCAGCATCAGTATCAATAGCATTAGCAATAGCAGTATCAATGGCAGCAGTAGCAATAGCAGTATCAATAGCAGCAGTAGCAATAGCAGTAGTAGCAGCAGTATCAGTATCAATAGCAGCAGATGTAGTATTACCAACATCTGGGAGAATCACTATTTACCTGGGAAGAGTGAAAGTGAGGTATTTTCTCATTGCTTTCCCCACTGAATTTCTATGAGTGGACGAGAAAGAGCCTATAAATTGGCCCGAAAAGATAGTTCATATACCTTCAAGGAGTATTTTATACCCTATATACGGTAGTAGAGGTGGTAAATGATAGCTAGCAAAAGGTTATTTATTGGAAAGTTTTTCTAAAAGTGACTAATGTCAACCAATTTAAATTTATTATTTGCTTAGTAAGCATTACCAGTATTCACCCCGTGGCCTGGGTCGGCTTTTTATTCAAGCCATATATTTTTCCATTACCGACTTGCTAGGCCTGTCGTAGCTTCATATGTCTTATAATATAGCTAAGACTAGGACAGACACAACAAACAGTACTTGGGTGGTAATTTATCATTATGAAGGGGTAAACACACATTTCAGCAATTATATATTTTCAGCCATGCCGCGAATCAAACCCGGGACCCTTAAATCAATAGACAAACATGCTATAAACTGAGCTAAGGTATCGGATGCTTAGTAATACTTTTGTATCAATAAAAACTACTATAAATGCTTTTAATAATAATTATCTAAGGATTGCAGCCCGATGTAGACATATGACTAAGATTTTTTATTTTATTTTATTTTTATTTGTCATCTCTAAGCAAGACTAATGTCCGATGTAACTAAATGGCCACACAATAAAAAGAATTTTCAAATTAAATTAATAAAATGTGTTTGTAAGCTATACATAGATTTTAAAATAAATTCCTAAAAAAAACTATTTCTTAGAATACACTTCAGCTAATTTGGGCTGGAAAAGGGTTGACGTTTTCGTAACACATTTAAAGAACAAAATATATTAATACAATTGTTTATATGGTTTGTTTCATGGTTGTGATAACAAGAGATATTATAGTACATAAAATCAAAATTTAAAAAAATATTATATTCATCCTTGTATCTTGCTATAACCGGCCAACAAATTAAATACATGTTTTTATAGCTTAGAGAAAGGGGCCTACAAAATAGTAATTTCAAAATAAAACAATTTTTTAAAAATGTTATAAACAGATACGTATGAACACATACGAAGACGATTTGAATGACGTCATCAACCACCCTTGTTTCGGCTAGTTTGCCATCTTAATTAATGAAGAGAGTGCAGCCATTTAGAAGCTCTCATTTTTAGAGCATTTTTAAGTGAACCACAGACGCTGCTTCCACAAAAAAGAAACATCTAAACGGTTATTTTCATAAGTTCACGATTCAATCACGTTAAAATGGTTAAAAAAAATATATATATTGTTTGCTGTGAAAGTTTTGACTGCCAAAAGTAACACCTATTGAAGGATAGATGATAATTTTCCTAGCTTTCACCTCTCTTAGCTTAGATGTGGTATACGCGCCACAACCGACGGATTTACTTCCCATCCAAAGGGAGCTTTGCTATGGATTTTGTATCGCTTGGTAAAAATGTGTGGACTTTAGCCGGGTTTGAACCCACAAACATTGATACGTGAAGCGACCACTTTACGCCATGACCAATGAGGACCTCTTGATCATAACATCAACGCAAATGTATACTACAGCCATCTCTTCACTATCCTTACGAATGGGTAAGAGGTATGCTATGGTTGTATCAAAATCAAGGATAATACACTTTTTTTACAGATTTTTTAAATCCCATAAAAAGAGACATAATCAATACAACACTTTCCTGCTGCCGACGTAAGAGACAACGCCCACAAAGTGCACAGCAAAGACACGTCAATCAACATCGATTTAAACTCCAAAACAACACCCATCGTTTTCTTAAAAGCTCTGCCTGCGTCTTAATACACTTTCAGGCCACACACGTATTAAAACTAATGGGGTAGAGGATGTTAGGTTAAAATAAAGAGAAAATCAACCGGCACATAAGCAAGCACCATACAATCTTAAATACACACGCAGTATTTTTCTGTGATATAATTATGTCACGTGATTGATTCGAACAAATATTTGCTCCAGTTAATCCAAAATCCCCATTATAGCTTCTAAAATATCATAGCCATGAATACTTACAACAGTTGGGGAGAAAGGCCCATAACCGATGGTAAAGTTAACGAAGGCGTTAATCTCGTTTTGTCTGGGTTTTACGGTGCCGGGTAGGAGGTTAAAGCAATAATATAATATATGTGCACTAACGTGGGTTTTTATAGATGGTTTTCCACCCTCCCTCCACGCAAAAATGGGTACTTTTCATTTAAATTCAACCTTACTAATATATAAAATACGTTTTTTAAGCACATGACATTTTTACCTGAAGAGATACAGAATATATAATTCGTTCGCTTGAGTGTGTAGAATTTTAGCCGCTCTGGCGGCACAGAACGTTGGCCAAGGTATACCTATGGAGGTTGTTTACACGTCATACCCGTAATGAGATGATGTGACGATAGTGATTATGAAGGTATGAAGCCAGTAATAATATTAAATCTAACTTAAATATAACAAACCAACCCCCGATAGGTGCACTGTACCATGGGTTCTGGTTAACACATTCTTCTTCTTAGCTCATAGGTGTATATAACCTAAAGCAAGACGCGATGCTAGGAAAAATCAACCTCGTTAGTTTGTTATCTTGTTCTAGATTGTGGCAACATTTGTGTGATTAACTACGACTTGACGAATTAAAAATATTGTGAGGTTTATTAAGTAAGGTGGGTATGTGTATGAGTGTCTAAATTAAATAAAAAGTGCAAATTTTTAAACATAATCTCTAATATATATATATATTATCAATTAGATATTTCTTAAATACTAAAATCCTAGCCTTTTTAATTTTTAAGGACTTTTAATGACTTCCTCTCCACTAACGCTGTAATCAAACACGCTGGATATTAGTATTTATAATTTAGAGTAAAAAATTAACAGTGCGAGCATTTAACATAGTTTTTTAATTTTAATTTATATTTCTGGATTTAAATCTTTGATTAACTATCGATTTAATTACTTGAAAGAAAATTAATGTATTAAATAACTATTTATGAAAAGCTTAATCACAAATATAAATTAAAAATTAATATTCTACCAAATAAATAATCAAATAGAATTAAATATTGATAAACGAAATTAAATATTTATAGTTAGGCTATTTTTCAGTTTTATATTATATTAATTTTTAAGCCCTGATGTAAATAAAAGTATTTTATGTTCATTATTCTATGAGTATTTCCACAAAATAATTGTACACGAAGCCAGTTAACTATTGAGTTCTTGTTTTACGTTATATACGAGAGAGGAAATTAAGTTTCAGTTTAACTTCCTTATTTAAATATCTTTGTACTGAGGTCGTTAAATAAATAAGACTACAGATATATTCCTTTTATACACAGTAAAATTGGGGCTTTTACTGTAGCAAATTTGAAGTGTCTTCTAAAACTTAAGAATGTTGCGGTTTGATGTTACATCAAAAAGATAAGAGTAACAGCCTTTACAGGCTATAAAATTCATAGCCTTCAAACACATCTCTAATCTTAATATTAGTTTTATCTATAGTGATGTAGGCATAAGGGCACGCAGATATTTTTACAGCCTTTATAGCATTACATTTTTTGGTCAAATTAGATAAAATATTTCTCCAGTAGCAACATAGAGTTTAGTTTTCTGCACATGCTTGTATCAACAGATCTTGAATATTTGTCATGGGTGTCCTGGAATTTTGTCAAAACATTTTCTCTTTATTTAAAAAGTTTTGACAACATTCCAGGAAAACCTTGACATATTTTCGAAATCTGTTGATATCAGCATGTGCAGAAAACTAAACTATGTTGCTACTGGAGAAATATTTTATTTATTTTGGGCAAACATTTTCAATTCTATAAAAACTGTAAAAATACTTGCGTGCCCTTCTGCCGAACCTTAAAGAGGCAGTGATAATTTAATGTTTTGAGGGAGCGTAAGTTAACATGTTTTTGGTCCCAAAAAAATAAAATACTGCTTTGGTAGATACGTTTTGTTTGATTTATTTTATATAAATAAATCTAATCAGTTCTTGAATATTTGTGACGGGCATTGCATAATTTGACAAACAATCTTTTCTCTTAAGGGGTCTGCCCCTTTAGCGAAAAATTTCTGCACAAACGTTCAGCTCTAACGCAATATTTAATTCTACGATGCGTTATTTCAAAATATGGTTCATGCCAAAATAAATTTTAAAGATTCAAACAAGGTCCCTTTACCCTAGCAACCCTTTATTTTGAATTTTATTAATAGAAAAACGTTTGAAAATGTGGCCTTTGGATCATGTTCAAATACTTTCTAAGCATATTTTCAGAGCAGTGAGATTAGGTTTGATAAAAAATGGCTCTATAATCTGAAAACTTTACAAATGTACAGTACAATATAATTCAAATTGAAAATACTTTAAACTGAAAAAAAAAAATCTCCTGACAGATGATGTTTTTGTTTATTACGTTATAAACGACAAAGATACAAATTTTGAGTAAATAAATCACAATATTTCAATTCTTATCTTATCCATTTGGTCGATTTTGTCACTCTACCAAATACACAAATCTAAAAATTATAATTCCTTTTAGCAATTGCCTAGTTTTTTTATATAGCCAAGGTCTTCATAATCTTATTCGAAATAATTTTTTTGAGATTTTCACGGTTATAGAATCTCTCAAAAATCATAGGATTTAAGGGATTTGAGGTTTCGCGCGTCCCATCACTAGTTAATATACTATTCCATGTCATCATCTCCTGGGACTTACAGTTATAGTGCAGTGCGGTTTCAGGAGGCGTCAATTAAAAAAATATACACGTCGGCTTGAGAAAATTGTAATTAAATAACTGGACGGGGATGAATCATTTTAACCATACCATCAATCCTTCCTATATTTTCCTACCCAACCAGTACGGAATATTTAAATAGAAGGTAGACCCCTACATTTTTAAACAATTTGTATTTTATAGCTAATGTAGCCTCGCTCCCTATTTCATGTTTATATAGTAAAACAATACTTTCACCTGGTAGAGTTTAAAATATATGAAAAGGTTCATAAATAAGAGCATACTTTTTTTTAGGTTATAAAACAATTCATTAATAATTTAAAAAAAACTGTATCAGCTCAGTTAATGGATTTTTATTTTTTACAAAACAAAAGTTTTCTCTTTTGTTCTATGCTTTTAACAATTGCACTTTCATTTATTTTTTTACTCGATGATAGATGATCATGGAACATGAATATTATATAGTAGTTTAAATTATAAATCTGACTTTTGGTTAAGTGCCGAGGCGTAGCTAGTATTTAAAGATGGAAATAGTTCAACTTTCAACCAACAATTGTATTTGGTGGCGTACGCAGGAAGTAGCGAAAGAGGGTTCGATAGGCTCTAGCCCCTAGCTAAAAGGGATGTTTAAGGATCTTTCCTTAGAAATGTTAGATGCCTTCAGGAGAGGTTTTCATGGTGATTGATGACCAATCCTCCGTTTTGTATATCGGTGGTTTTTTTTTGACATTCTTTGCCAAAGTCAAATATTTTAGAAGTGTATTTTATAGCTAATGTAGCCTCGCTCCCTATTTCATGTTTATATAGTAAAACAATACTTTCACCTGGTAGAGTTTAAAATGTATGAAAAGGCTCATAAATAAGAGCATACTTTTTTTAGGTTATAAAACAATTCATTAATAATTTAAAAAAATTGTATCAGCTCAGTTAATGGATTTTTATTTTTTACAAGACAAAAGGTTTCTCTTTTGTTCTATGCTTTTAACAATCGCACTTTCGTTTATTTTTTTACTTGATGATAGATGATCATGGAACATGAATATTATATAGTAGTTTAAATTATAAATCTGACTTTTGGTTAAGTGCCGAGCCGTAGCTAGTATTTAAAGATGGAAATGGTTCAACTTTCAACCAACAATTGTATTTGGTGGCGTACGCAGGAAGTAGCGAAAGAGGGTTTGATAGGATTTAGCCCCTAGCTAAAAGGCATGTTTTGGGATATTTCCTTAGAAATGTTAGATGCCTTCAGGAGAGGTTTTCATGGTGATTGATGACCAATCCTCCGTTTTGTATATCGGTAGGTTTTTTTTGACATTCTTTGCTAAAGTTCAAATATTTTAGAAGGGGCAAAGTCAACGATTAGGTTAAGCCCACATTGAGGCGCAGTCATCGCAGGAGACAAAACACAGGATAGCTCAGGTTTTTGTAACCTGTGTTAATAAATTGTGGCTTGCGGATTGAACAGCAGGGCAAGGCAGGTCTGCGTCAAGTTGCGGTCGAAGCACAGTTTGCTGCGTTATCTGCCCCTGCTTGCCACATGTTGACTGACTGCCATGTGTCCATTCCTTGTGTTTACGTAATCGTGGCTTTATATTATCTATATAGCTGGTCATTTATTACGTGTTTTTTAATAATGATGGAACTTTTTTTTTCACTGCATCCTACTACCCGTTATGATTATATGCTTATATACTAATTATTTTAATGTGTTAGGGATTGGGAAGGCTGAATTTAGAGTATTATTATTATTAGTACCGCGTCTACTCGTTCGGGTTATACGCACTTACGCTAATGTGTAATGGTAGGGTGATTGTGAGATGAAATGGAAGACCTACAGTTTAACGTGGAATCCGAACCACGGTGGAAGCCTGGCATTCCCCACATTCACAAGAGTTTAGCGTAAGTGTACCATAATTTGCGTGGAGGGAGATTGGTAAACCATGTATGAAAAATCACTAAGTAATCATGACAGGGGTTAAAAACCGATCTCCCTGTCCTCGGCAGTCTAGTCTGTTGTGAAAGTAGTGCCTTAGACCATGCGGCCACCGACAATGGCTGAGAAGCTTATTGTAAACAGTTCGTAGTGGACAAGTGTTGAATGGTACAAGTAATGTAGATTACACCAAAACAAAATTGAAAGCATCTAAATGAGATCAAATTACAGAATAATTCCATTAAAAAAAAGTTAGAACTGTATCAGAAAATACGGATGTTAAGTCAAATTCACTATGAGTATTTTTATTTTCCACCTGATCACTTCTCCAAAGTGATTTTTCTTTTCTTTCGTCCCCCATTGCACAGGCAAAATTTGCCAACTTTGAACTTCTGCATCAGTATCTGATTCAGAGCTCTGGTCCATACGCTACGAGCTAGCCATTACACACACACACACACACACCTGCATCTTATTTCTCTGACAACGTATGCAACATCCCCTGCACTATGCTGTGTGGCGTTGCGTTACCTCTACACTGCGTTGCCCTACATCTTAATGTGCGTCTACATTTCTGAATAGTTTATATTCTTTTTACATTGATCAAAAACATTAAAGATGGAGCCACTTAGAGGAATTCGATTATATCATTGCTCACGTCATTTAGTACACAGAAGTTACATTTCTATACGAAAACAATCAAACATATATATATATATATATATATTAAATAAGTAGAACAATGACGTTAATTGGACATAGTGTTGATTTTAAAAATGTATGTATTATTTAAAGTTCCAAAATCCAACCTAATTTTTAACAGCTTAGCGTAATTAGTACACATGCGTATAACCCGGTTGTGTAGTAAGTCCAACTGTTAAGAAAAAAAGAATAAATAAATAACTAAATATATAAAGACTGTTCAGCTAAAGGCCCGTTCATACAATGTAAGTTTACCGGCGTGAATTAACTTGAAATATTTAGACACAGAAAAGCGAGTACTGTTGACACAAGCTTGCATATGAGCAGTACATTGTGAGGTAAAAAAGTGGACACTGGAGTTTTTCCTGGAGGAATTTCTGTAATAGATTATTTTATTAATAACTTTCTATAAAATCCAATAAAAATTAAGTTTAAAGTAATAAAAATGTGTGGATTCTTACTTGGATAGGCAGAGGAATGTTTATAAAATAATCGAAGGCCTTTTTTGGTAGATGCAGGATTAGAATATAGTTCAGTGGCCCCCGAAGGTGGGGGGCCAGAGGGTAAATTTTATCCCCTGAAATTCTGAGATTGTATAAATAATAGAAATAGGTTTTTCCCGCCCAATAGTGTTCTTAACCAGTGCTCAAACAGAGAGTTATAGAATATAACTAATAAACTAATTACCAGCACCCACCACCAGACCACCTACTGACTAAGTTTGGTAGTTTGGTGCATGCGTG
>CABFOV010012165.1:0-12032 GCA_902141375.1 Timema poppense | reverse complement strand
GCGTGTGTGTGCGTGCGTGCATAATCTTGTAGATTGTTATCAAAAACACTAAAATTCTTCAAAACTAATAATCAAAACAAAGAATTTAAATAAACTCAAAATTAATACAATATGTTGCAGATTTTATAACGGAAAGAACACATTTCACACATTACAAAAATTTTAAGTCGTCCGCCATAACTGATCCTACACACGTTAGCTTGTCAGAAATTAATGATGAAGTTTTGGCAATGATATATCGATAATCTAGTGAACTAAAATAAATATAATGTTATTTTACTTCATTTTTATTAACTATGTCGATTTTTGTTCTATTTTTATTAAACTTGTCTTATTCAAAGAGCTAAATAAAACATTAAAAATTGAAAAGCAACAAAGAATATAGTTACAGGAGAGCAGCCATTTTAATTTGATAGGAATATCGTAACTTTCAATATACACTTTGTGATCAATTAATGATATTTATACATATTGATATATTACGGAAAATTATCATCCATAGTCTATGTATTATATATTGATTGTTTATTTGGAATCGAATCATATATTCTGACAGTTTCACTTAACTATTACTTTTTTTAATGTGTCAAAAGTTATTAAGTTTTTACCTTTTTTTACTGTCATAATGCCAGGTTATATTATATTTGAGACCATTTATTTTTCATGTAGATCACCTCAGAATGTTAGGGTAGTACTATATTTGGGTCATTATGTTATATTTACAATTTGCTGGCATTTAAGTGAAATGGCAACTAAACTAATATGATATATAGTTGATTATCACATATTTTGAATATTGCTGTTTTGTTTAGTTGCCAGCTTTATTGAGAGCTAAGAATTGAAGTAGTGAGAATCGTAATATTAAGATTGATTCTAGATTCTTTCGATACTAGTAAAAATCGAGGGTATCGAGGAATTGAGTTTGACAGCCCTACTATATATATTATTGGATCAAAATTAAGCTTTTATTTTTAATAAATCATTAACTTATTCTACATAAAAATATTTTACATATTTAGTTCATACCTACAATAATACATAGTCTACACAAGCCTGAATGAAAAATAAGTACTTCTGTGATATATGACCCACTGAAATGACTAAAATTTTAAAGGAAATTTTCAATAAATCTTTTGTGATTTTATTATTTAGTAATTTTAAATACAAAGATTTTTTTATGTTTTTTCAGTAATAAGTTTTTTGTTTTGTTTTTTAAATTGCCTATATTGTTTTATTTTATTTTTATTTGTTTTAATGATTCGTTTTTGTAACTTATTGTGTTTTTGTGTTTCGGAAAATGGAAATCCAGTTTATAACATTTCTCCTGATAACAGCTTTCTTGGTGACCATAGTTGAAAAAACAATTAGGTGGTAACTTGTAAGAGTAGGAGAATACTTTTATAAGTAAAAAAGAAATGAAGTACGGCCAATTTACAAATTTAATTTAATTAAAATAATTAATTATGTATGCATAATATGGGTCTTATATAAAATGATTTGATGGTCAACATTTTTTATAGTGATAAATTATCAACTTTAAAAAAAATATTTTTAAATCGTAATTAGTGTTAAGGGTACCTGGGGTGAGCTCTGACCTGCATTGTGCTCAAATAGTAGGATGCTTGTATTTTTGTCACCAAACTATAGTCGGATTTCTAAAGACAGAACCTTATCTGAAAGTAGTAAATCTGTCACTTGACCATACACAACCTATGTGTTTTGCAGCTGTCACTTTTGACAAACTTTTAACAGTTGTATATGTTGATTACCACCATACAGTTATTTGGTGTATGCTCTAAAATGTCTTTCCCAAGGAAATCCGACTTTATTATACAACTAAAATGCTAAAGTAGGCATTTAATACATCTAAATTTGCAAATATAAATATATAGATTTTGATTCACTATTTATGAAAGTTGCTGCTCTAAAGGGGACACTTGGTAAATAGGAATTTACTAAGTATGTTATTTAGTTCATGAAGTTGCTTAAGACCTCACATTAAGCCCAACATTACTAGATTCAATTAATACCATAACCAAGTTTAATTAAAATAAAAAATTATAAAAAATACTATCAAATATTGAGACCTCTCCTAGATTCCTAGATATTCAATAATCCAAGCCCTTGATATGCTCAAATGTTTATTAATTTAGATCTTGATAAAATAATATTTCACCTAACCATTTTAGTTTAGGTATTTATACTCTAGTTTATATATATATATATCTTTAAATGGGAATTAACATACTTTTTTTTATTTCTAGTGAAGATACTGTACTTTTACTTAGTGGTGAACATATGTTTGAGACAATGGCACTTGAAATTGAGCAACTTCTTGCTAAGGTATGTTAGATTTACTTGTTTTGTTAATACAACTCATTCTTAATGGTCTGGCACTAGAAGCTTTAAACCTCATCAGAAAGCAGACAAAGGTATCGGTCTCCTCTTGCCTGATTTGCTCTCTCATCTTAACCCCATTAGTATAGTTAAATGTGGATAGCTTGGACTGGTAGTAAGACATAGAACAAAAGCAAAAGTGATAACTTACACTAACGAATATATTAAAATAAGATGAAAAAGGTCAGTTAAATAGTGAACTAGGACCCTTTGGGCTATAAACATTACTACTTGCTCTCAATCTCGCTTCCAATATATATTTCAATCTCTCTCTCATTCTAACTCTTTTTCAATCTCTCATTATATCTCTTTTTCTTTATCATCCTATCTCTCTATCAATTTCTCTCACATTCTAGCTCTCTATCAATCTCTTATTTTTTCTATTTCTCTTAATCTCTCTATCTCTTAATTTCTCTCTTTATATCACTCTCTCTCTCATTTTTTCTCTTTCTATAGCTCTCTCTCTCATTTTTTCTCTTTCTATCACTCTCTCTTATTTTCTCTCTTTCTATCACACTCTGTCTGATTTTATTTTTCTCTCAAACTATTTCTTACTCTTGCTCTCAATTATCCTTACACTTGCTTTCTATTTCTGTAATAATCTGTATTTCAATCTTACATTTACTCTTTTTTATATATATATATATATAGTCGCCTTTTGATCTTTTAATTTTCCTCACTAGCACCCTCAATTTAGGGTGACCCCCTTTCAAGCTTTCTCTCACACTTTTAAGTTGACCTTCTTTCAAGCTATCTTTTTCAAAGCCAGCCTTCTTTTTTTCAAGCTATCTCTCTCTAAGCCAACCTTCTTTCACACTCTCTCTCTTTAAGCTGACCTTCTTTCAAGCCATCTCTCTTTAAGCTGACCATCTTTCAAGCTACCTCTCTTTAAGCTGACCATCTTTCAAGCTACCTCATATGCCTAGGTTAGTAAGCATGCTATTGGATATTGGGTAATAACTGTCTTGGAACCACGCTATCATAATCTCAATTTTGTTGATTGATTACCCTCTTTACAATCATCCATTATTACCACACAAGAATAAATTCAACACTTTAATTCAAACATACCTAAAACCTATTTAATTTTTATATTTCATTAAAATGTTTGCAATGAATATTAAACTGAAAAATGATAAACTTTCCCACTCACATTTCTATGAAACTACTTAACTCTGTCCAAGGATGTTAAATATATCAAAACGTGTTGTTTATCAATTTTTTTACATGACTTGAAAGAGAGCCTTTCAAATCAACAGAAAGAAAAGTGATTCTAATGGAATAATCAATGGCGGAAAATATATCAGGCAAAATCCAAAATACCCTATGGTAATGTAAGAGAAATCATTAAATGACTGTAATGTAGATGGTTTGAATATGATCCTAACTCATGTACAGCTTAATTTGTGATAGATAATAAATAAATTTATTCATATATCAGACTAAAGTTCCAAATTATTTCAAAGTTTTACTGGTTATTTTCATCGAACTTTCAAAAAACAAGATAAATCACACCAGTATCAGGAATTTTTTCAAAAGACAATGCACCAACAAAGTTAAATTTGACTCCTATGGCAATATGCGTAAAGAAAATAGAAACATTTATTTGATCCCAAGAAAATGGTATTTAATTTAGCTTATTACATTGCTATATATAATAACTATTTCCAGATACAGGAAGCTTGTTAATGTTGACATATCAATTTGGTATTATTTGCAAACATATTTATTTGATCCCAAGAAAATGGTATTTAATTTAGCTTGTTAGATTGCTAAATGTAAACTATTTCCAGCTATCGGAAGCTTGTTAATGTTGACATATCAATTTGGTATTAATGTTAGAGATGAAGCGTTGGAAGATTTAATAATTTACTTTAAAAAAAAATAATTGAGTGATATGTTTTTTTCTATCATTCCATTTGAAATCTCTACTGCAGATTTTTTTTTACAAAGTTTTAAAAATAAACTTAAAACTTAACTTGTTGCTTTGGCTTTATTTTAGTGAACATATTTATATTGGAACTGATGAAGTTGTTTGATGATGAAAATGGCTAATCCAGAAACTTTGCAGTAATTTTAATAAGTGTTCTAAATGTAGGGGAAAATGAGAAGGCTAGGGAAAATATTGATTTCATTCATAAAATTCTGTACAAATTTTTATTAAAACACGCCAAAGAGGCTGTGTCATCTAGAGATAGTATTCAAGGTATGGACAGTTTAATAGTGGAGCTCCAATTATTTCTCTGCTTTGAGATGTGTTTCCACAAATTGGGGCACCTTACTGACGAATTGAAATATGTGTAATTTACTAATCTATAAAATTTTACTACATAAAATAATATATATGCAGCTGCAAAGGTAAATTTTAAAAGTCTTAAGGAGTTGAAGGTTTTGTAAATCTTAAATTTTTCCTCAGATTACCTTTGCACTTTTTCAAAATAAAAATATTTTATATGCAGGAATTCGAAAATGTGGATATTCAAGCTAAATAAATGATAAAGTGCACTTCAAAAAACTTCCTCACCCTTTTATCTAAATTATACATAAAAAGTATGAAATGAAATATTTTGTTATAGAAACATAATGGGGAGGAAAAGAACATCACATTTCACTAAAGTATATACACGAAATAATAGATACCTACAGAAATATATTATCAATAAATCTTCTCTGCCATGTTAACTACCCATTTACCAAAGCTCTATTTAGAAAAGTATATTTGCCTTTAACTCAGAAAATATTGATTTTATAAAATAGTCTTTCATATAGAAGCTGTTTTATTTTTAAGGCTTCTAAAATATGCAATGATAAGCTATTTTATATCTCAAATAGTTGCAGAAACATGATCAAAATCGGAAATTTGCACATTATGTAAAGTACCCTCAAAGTCATTTTCATGGTAAAATGACATGGACCATCTTCTTTTATAATATTAAACAGTACCTAGATGTAAATTTTAATTAAAATGGCTATAGCCAATTTTGATAAATTTGATTTTTATGCCCATAATTAAACTACCCTTGATGGCATAAACATGTAGACTTTATTCTAGAGAAATGTCTACTACCAATAAGAATAATACAAAGATTTTTAGGAATACCTGCACCTTTAAAAAATGTAATTTATTAATTGCTAATTTGTAGCCATCTGCGATATTTCAGCCACGTCTAGGGACCATCTGCATTCACCGTCCTTCAACCCCTTTAAATAGTCCAAAACAAAGCTTTTAAGAACCTATATGATCTGCCTAACATGTAACCTAGTAAACACATCTACATTCATCACAATACATTACCAATAAAAATACCTGCCTCGGTGGCATAGTTGGCTAACGCGCTTGTCGTGTTGAGCTCGACTGCTGAGGACGGGGAGATTGAGGTTCGAATCTCGGTCGGGTNTAGTTGGCTAACGCGCTTGTCGTGTTGAGCTCGACTGCTGAGGACGGGGAGATTGAGGTTCGAATCTCGGTCGGGTGAACTGGGGGTGGTTTTTCCTAAATGGTTTTCCACTCTCCCTCCACGCAAATGCGGGTTCACTTCCTCTAATTCAACCTCCCCAATTCCTAATCCATTAGAGTAATTAGTACATTATTAATATTATTAGCACCGCGTCTTACTACCCGTTCGGGTTATACACACTTACGCTAATGTCTAATGGTAGGGTGATTGTGAGATGAAATGAAGGACCTACAGTTTAACGTGGAATCCAAACCACGGTAGAGGCCTGGCATTCCCCACAGTCACAAGATGTCTTGTCAGAGGTGAAGGAAGGGTTTGGTAATCAGATAAATCAATTAGTACTTAAAGCGTATAACCCGAACCGGTAGTAAGACGCGGTGCTAAATATTATTATTATTATTATTACCAACAAAATTAATATATCATTTTAATTTACTACTACACATCTACACTCAACTTAACAAACCAAAAAGACTATTACAACACAACAATCATACTAAAGATGTGAATGACTTATTCTTACATACAACACTTTGGTATGAAAACTTATGCTTTTGAAGGGTACCTTTTATACAACTCTTTGCCTAGGTCAGTATGATCCAACTGGTGGCCCTCACAGTATCCTAGAATAGAATTAAAGGGAAACCCTCGGTGGCAGATGTTTAAAAAGCCTTTGATGCAAATAAAAATATTTATTCTAATTCTATTTTAATAATTCTATTGCATTTTACTATGCATTTATTTATGGGAAAGGGTGTATGTATATGTGTGCGAGTGTATATTTCATAATACATTCTACTTTGCACTAGCTCTTAAGTTACTTGAACCTACATGCCATGTGGGTTCAAGGAATCAGCCATATTGCAGGGGTAGCAAGACAAAGAATTAGAAAAGGACATCACCAGGGATATTTATTTGACCTAAATTCAAATATACCAAGCCCAAGAACAAAGACCTAGTTACCTTAACTTTCAGTAAAATAGTGTATTTGACTATTGATGTTGAGGGAGTTAGGTTTTTTCTTAATATAAATGCAAAGAATGACATGAAGTTAACATTGACCTGAAGGCCATTTTATTATCAAAGTATAAGACTCAAAGGAAAACTGCAATTTTAAGTGATTGCGAACAATGCACAATAGTAGATAAATTAAATAAAACTCGTCAGGAAGCAAAATATGAACTTAAGTATACATAGCAATATTAAATGAAAGCGAGCAATACACATTTAACTAAATTATGGAATATTCAATGTTAAGAAACATCATAAGTATAAATGTAGACAAAGTTGTTTATTGCAAACAATATGCAAATTAGATTATAAGTAAGAAAACAACCTCTCATCTACACAATTGGCTTAAGATTCTCAAAAGATAACTCTTAACACATAATATTAAACTTGCCTTAAAAGTCTACATGTATCAAACTACCGTTATTACAAAACATAACTTTTTAAGTATGACAAGTAAGAGTTCTGCTCACAACTGTACACCTGAATTTAGTGTTGATTAGAAACATAACTATTATCTTCTACCAACCCGTGAGGCGGGGTAAACTTAGACATGAAATAACTATCCACTTTCTACCCTATCTGCTAAGTCTACAATTAACTTCTAACATAATTAAGTTATCTGATGCAGTTCCCAATAACTTTAAACATAAAAATATGTTACGAAACATCATAAGTTACGCTTGAACTTACTTCAACTGTAAGTATATAACAAAAATGAAAGAGCAAACTATCACACAAAGGTAAAATTAAACAATCTCAAATTGTTAACAAACCATCCGAACACGGACCAAAATGGTTTAAGGCCTAAAGATGTTAGTTTCCAAAAAATGTCCTAATTCCAATAGAAATTAAATCTGGTAAAAAAAAAAATAATAAGTCGAAATATAATCATATTTAAACCCTACATAATTTTGAATAGATTTAGACAACCCCTAGTTTTCAAATAAAAAAATCATATAAAAAACAATCATCCCCAAAATAACAATCACTTACATGTTGATAAGTCCCTAATTCCTATCAGCATCAAAGAGTGAAGTTCTATTCTGGGTACTAGCCTATATTTGAATTTGATCAGCGCGGGGAAATGGTAGGGAGATATCACAAGACCAATGAAATCATCAACAAGTCAGAAATGGCCATCTCATTGATGCCTGCACACAACGTTGTGAAGATGACAATGGGCGGTAGGGGAACACACATGATAGGACAACTCGCTTTTTTCCCCAAGTTTTAGCGCCTGCGCAGCGTCTTGAACTCGGGGATGATGTACTAGCGAGCAGGGTCCCATGGCACTTTGTGACTTCATTCTTGTTTCTTGCCAAATTCAAACGATAAGCTGTTATCAGTGTTGATGTGCATGGAGTGTCAGTGATTAGGAGCTGACTTCCCGGTAGAATGGGGTAAGTGTGTATTCACTCTTAAGATGGCTGAGGTCGATGGCTATGTTAGGTTTTAGCCATTGTACAACATTTTTGGAAGATAAATAAACTTTTTTTGGCAGTAAAATTCGAAAGGGCATTAAAAAATATTAACACGATATATGTATTTAAAAAACAAATTAAAATCCATTTCATCTAGTCTTTGAAAACTTGGGAGAGTCTCATACCTATCTTGTTGAATCTTTAAAAACTAAATTTAAGAGGTTGTGTGTGTATGTATGTGTGTGTATGTGTGTGCATGCATGTGTATGTGTGTGCATGCATGTGTATGTGTGTGTGTGTGTGTGTGTGTGCGCATGCATGTAATGTTGAAAGAAGATCATGAAAACTGTTTGTTGTGTAAAATAAACTAGTGTATAATTATCTTTTACTATGTTATTTTAAATGAAAATGGTAAAAAAAAGAAAATTGTAATTGTTTAGATGTTAAAATTATGATAATATAATAACTACTTTTAATTATGTGAATAATTGATGTTTGCCATATGTTTATGTTTACAATTATAATCCTATGTTATTATAAAATCTTCATTCAGAGCTCTGCTCAAAGAGATTAATTATAATTCTTATGAATTTAATTTAAACTTAACAAAGTTATTAAATAAATAAAATAGATTTTTAAAAAATTATGCTGCACATTGGAGGAAACAAACACCTTATCTTCTAGGATGTGTTCCAACTAACAAAACTATATTGAAAGAAAAATAATTTCAATTAATACATTTTGGATGAGCCTGCTATTACAGGATTCTCTTCTAAGCTAAGGGCACATTGTTAATGAAGATGAAAAATAAATATTTGATTAAAGTGGATAACTATTTCTAAAAAGGTGACCTAGTGGTCTAGGGGTAAGGAGTCGGACTTCTGTGCGGGGGTGCGGGATTCAATCCTCGATCCCGGCACAGATTTATCTGATTACCAAACCCTTCCTTCACCTCTGACAAGACGTGTATTAATCACAACTTGTGAATGTGTGAAATGCCAGGCCTCCACCGTGGTTTGGATTCCACATTAAACTGTAGGTCCTCCATTTCATCCCACAATCACCCTACCATTACACATTAGCTTAAGTGCGTATAACATGAACAGGTAGTAAGACGAGGTGATAATAATAATAATAATAATAATTCTAAAAATCTTTGTTTTAGATGGGATATATTTGATGTTATTCAATCATTATTAACACCTAAATTAGTTTAATCATGGTTAACGAATGATAGAACTATTTGGATGAACTCAATGGAAAAAAAATATCAAGATGCACAGTGGATGAAACACCTTATCTCTAATTTCAATAAATACATTTTGGATGAGCCTGCTATTGAGGATTCTATTCTAAACCAAGGGCGCACTGCACTGTTAAGATGAAAAATAAATATTTGATCAAAGTGGATTACTATTTCTAAAAATATTTGTGTTAGATGGGGTGTATTCAATGTTATTCTATCATTATTAGCATCTAAACTAATTAAATCAGTGTTAACAAATGAAATTACTATTTGTATGAAGTCAATAAAAAATAGGCTCAAAAGAAAATTTAAGAATTTTTTAAAAATAACAATGTGAATAAAATCTCCCAGTAATACCTAGAAATTCTTGACAATATTATTAATAGCAAATGTGTAGTTTAGCTTTACCTGTCATGATCATTCAATGACATGTAACAAAGTAGATCAATGGTGTATAAAGCCAAAGATCTTGTGTTCCATGTTGATGTTGTAATTTTTTTAACTACACATAATTTAACATTTAAGTAGGCCAGTCCTATTTTAATAACTATTATCAAAACATTTGGTTTTGTTTTTTCAAATTGTTTCAAAAATTTTACAAGTTTAATTCATTACTCCAGTTTGTAATTAATTATTAGTTGAAATCTATATTTGGTCAACTTTCATAAACAAATTGACACATTTATATTCAGAATGGAAAGCAACCTTTTTTATAATAATTATTTTTCAGTTATCTCAACTCAATGAGCAGATGGGTGAAATTTCATCGTCGCAAACTAACACTAGTTCAGGAGTACTTCACACAATGCAGCGTCATCGAGAAATATTACAAGACTACAAACAAGAATTTCATAAGACCCGGTCTAACTACCAGGCCAGGAGGGAAAAAGAAGAATTACTGAAGAGTGTACGCAAGGACATTGAGTGAGTTATTTATATATCATGTAACTTAGATTTGCAGTTTTTCATTTTAATATTTTTGTTGTTTATAACCTACCCACATTGAGTACATTTTATTATATTGGAAACCAAATGGTTAAAATATTTAGTTAAATATCTAAAGGCTAAACACATTCAGCATCGTAAAAAATGTGGTAGTTACTCATTTCATATACTCATTTATTAGTATTTTTTAAAGTAGGTTAATTTGTTTCTACTCCCCTATTAAAATATATAGTGGCCACTAAAGTAATGTTTTACATGGGTCGTCGATTTCGGTGGTCTTAGGGTAAAGTGCATGCCTCAGGACCTGATGCTGTTGATTTCACACCCAGCTAAGGTCGACAGATTTTTCTTGAGCAATAAAAATCCTTAGCACAATTTAAACTTCCTTCAGAGGGGAAGTAAAGCTGTCAGTCCCATGTCAATTGTGGCATGTAAGAAAATACTAGAAGGTATGTGAAAATACCTTTTCGGCAAAATTGGTATCCCCTTTCGCTCTCTCTCATGCTCATAGAAATTCTTGTGTGCTGATATAATCATTTGGTTCAGAAATTGCATATTAAAATAATAATTGTCAGCATCACCCAGGGTATTGAGGTATTCACTTTTGAAATAAAAAATCCTGGTTAAACACTCGAGTTTTGTTAATGATCAATATTAGGCCTTCAAAAATAGTCATCAATGGGAACCTTAAATTAATGCCCATCAACTTATTTTACCTCTTTTTATTTACTATGAGTTGAGTGAGTTTTAAATACTCAAGTTAGACTTTGTATCAATTCAAATGTAGCTTTATAAAATTTATCAGTTGTATTGCATGTACTTAAGATGAATATGTGTAACAGGGGTCAAAGTATAAAGTATTTAAAGTTAATACAAAATACCTCGTGAGAGACTAAATTTACTGTCATAATTTTTAATGTAATATTTACATATTCTATTTCAATTAAAAAGTTGGTTATTATTTTAAAAGTTAAAGTTGCTGGCTACCAAATTTAAAAAAAATAGTCCTGGTAATCATTAACATTTTTTACATGGCTGCCGATATATTGTATACAATATTCTATATTTACATCTCAGCTACAGATAGATTAACTTGAAAAATAATACCACATCAACCCATTGACCTTCTCAATCTGTTATTATTGTTGTTTGCTAATCCTCTGAATCTTGGATTTCTTCCATTCTCTGTCCAGCATCCCAATGTAACACCCCCTCTGAGTTCTTTTTAATTACGACCATTAAATAATATAAAAGGGAGTGGGTGAAATCTAAGGAACAAGTGACAAGGGAAATTATTAGCAAAATTTAAAAGCAACAATATGAACGGTTTATTCAAAACAATAACAATAGAGCAGAAAACTTTACATAGTCTCATATCAAAATGAGTTACATTGAAAATCGAACAAATAGATAATAACTTTATATCAATAAAGTTGTGCAGATAATGTAAAGAAAAGTTATAAACTTGTAATCTTGTAATCCAAGCTCTAGAATTAGAGGGATTCAATACAAATAAAACAAATTTAAAGTTACCAAAAATTTAGAAAAATAGGA
>CABFOV010012164.1:0-12035 GCA_902141375.1 Timema poppense | reverse complement strand
ACCTTGAGTTAGTTCTACCCAGTCCACCTCATTACACCCTGTCCCTATCTTGAGCTAGTTCTACCCAGTCCACCTCATTACATCATATCCCTATCTTGAGTTAGTCTATTATTTAAACCTTAAGAACATGACAGTATAAAAAACCATTATTTTTTTTGTAAAAAATAAGCGACCATTAAAATAGTTTGGACTCCAAAACTTTCAATATGTATGATAAAGATAAGAACTGACATTATTGGTAGTTTTGTTAAACAAACGCAGTTCATTGGAGTAAGCGACTAACTACGGATCAGTATAAGAGTAAAGAGGTGACAAAAGGTCACATTAAAACACTCTCCCCCTCCTCCTGCCCTTCTCCGGTAAACAAACCTGTACTTTACAAATAACAAGGGGACAAATTATATATACATATAAATTAAATTAGTCTTTCATTTATATTATGTTTGCAAAGTTCAGGTTTGTTTATAAATATATCAGACACATTAGCTGTCAGTAGTGTGTCTACTGGCTCCCGGGTTCGATTCCCTGCATGGGCAAAAAATGTATAATTGGTGAAATGTAAGTTTAACCTTTCGCACATTGATAAATTAAGGGCCTGGAAGTTGTATGTTGTGCCTGTCCTAGTCTTAAATTAAGATTATAAGGCATATGAAGCTATGACGGACCTAGCCAGCCTGTAGCGGAGAATATAATATGGTTGGAATAAAAAACCGGACCCAAGCCATAGACTGGAAAGAGTAATGGATATATAGCTCTAATATAGTCTGTCTATGAATAAAATGTAAACTTTATTAAGTTCAACGGGAGATGGGGGTGCTGACCAAAAGCACTTCAATTATTACTCCAAATATTGATCAGGAATCAGGAGGAACAAAGACCAGTTATAATACATTTTATTCAAATTAAACAAAGCCCTGAAGATAGATTTGTTTATTAGGATTAAAACGACGTCCGAAGCAAAACAAGATAAAGTTAGACGTTGCAGTGGAAACAAAGACAATCATAACCAGCGAATAGGGGCTCTGGCCAACTGGTCTAGTTTATTGTGACCGTATGGCCGCCCAAGCAGATGTTCCGAGAATGAGTGACACCGAGCGGAGTGCGGAAACTGGGGAAAAGACTATCTAACACTGGATGGGAGATGTCATAGGGGCGGGAAGTGACGGAGTAGGTCAGTGATGCTCAAATTGGGAAAGAGAGAGAAGGTTTCGAGGAAGTTCTAGGCCATGAGGGATGGGAAGTATAAGGCTAATGGTACTGTGTGAATGAAATTGGATGAAGGTTGTGAATAGATGGTACAGGAAGAAGAGAGAAAGGCAAAAAGTTATTAGATACATTTGGAACGGGGAGGTCTGTAACGGACAAAGAAATGAAGGGACAGACTGTAACGTTAAGGGGATACCAGGTGTGGCTCTAGATAGTGACCACAGGTGGCGGCATAGGGGGATGGGAATGTGGGAGAGAAGCTGGGAAACAAGAAAGAAGCGTGTGGACGCTTAAAAGTGAAAGGCAAGAAGATTAATGCCCGAGGATGAGATTGACAGGAGCAGCAGAGGAGGTATGTGGGATAATAAGTGAAAGAAGACACCTTAGTGGAATGACAGAGTGAAGGAAGCGGTGGATAAGAAAAAATAATGTGCTAATGACTCGCCACCCACAGGTTTTGAAATTTGGGCCCAAAAGAGGCAGAGGATGAAATTGGGAAAAGCACCAGGTGTGGATGAGCTAACTGGAAATGTAGAGAAGCAGGAATACAGTGGTTGTACAAGTTGCTGAGAGTGGAATGGAAGGGAATTATAGTATCGATTTTTAACAAAGGAGACAGCGAGAGGTGTGTGAATTATAGTGGAATAACGCTGATGTGCCATCGTACAAAAAATAAGATGAAAGGAAGATGGCGAGAGCAATAGCATGAATTTTGGGAACAAAGACTCAATCTTTGCTATAGGACAGCTGATGGAGAGAAGGTATGAATTTGGGAAGGACTTGGTTATAGTATTTATGAAAGTGGAGAAGGCAAATAAGAGTGAAGAGTATGTAGAGGAGGTGTACAGAGTGATCCCACATAAAAGATGGAGTGAAGCAGTGGAGTGACCATTTGTAATGGTAGTGGAAATAGTCATGAATAAAGTGGAAGGAAAACTCGGGGAGGAGAGAATTAAAGCCATAATGTTTGCTGATGACTAGATGGTATGGGGGGAGAAGGAAGAGGAAGTACAGGAACAGGAATGGAATGAGGAAGTGAAAGAGTGTGGAATGAAATTTAACACGGTGAAGTGTGAAGTGATGCTATTGACAAGGAAGAGTATATGGCCTTATAAATCTATAAAGCTAGATGTCGCTTGTAAAATATCTTGTAAGCGTGACTGAGGTGAAGGGTGGAAGTAGAGAGGATGTAATAAGGAGACAACAGAGGGAGTTGTTCTATAGGTCTGTTAGAGATCTGCTATGGAGAAGAGAAGTGTTGTACAGGACATACTTTGTACTGTACCTATTGTCACACATGCAGCATAAATATGGGCAATGAATGTCAGAGAGACATGGAAAGTAGAGGTCATAGGAATGAATATTGTGAGGATCATGTTAGCTGCCACCAGGAGAAACAGGATAAGGAATGAAGCTATCCGAGAAAGAGTGGGAGCACATGAGATAGTAGAGGAAGCAAGACAGATGGTATGGACATGTAATGAGGATGTTGGAGTACATGAGATAGTAGAGGAAGCAAGACTGAGATGGTATGGAGATGTAATGAGGATGTTTGAGAACATGTGAAAGTAGAGGAAGCAAGACTGTGATTGTATGGTCGTTTAATTAGAATGGAAAAGGAGAATGGCAAAGAAAATTATGTAGATGCAGTATGTAAAAAAAAGACTGCGGGGTGGATCAAGAAAGAGATGAGAGCTGCAGTTAACAGAAAGTGTGCCGGAGGAGAGTAATGACAGTGATTAAAGAAGGAAGAATGGTGGAAAGATAGAGGAAGATGGAAGTATTTTCTAAACTGACTCAGCCACAGGCTGGAAAAATGTTGATATGAGTATGAATAAATAAAAAGAGACATATTGGTTGAAAGGAATGTTAATATCTAGCTTTAAAATAAAAGTTCCATTAATCACCAAGAGATCCCTCCGCCAAACATGAAATTCATCCGTCCACCAACAACTGGTCTGGACACGTCTAGATTGTAATCAAAAACAATTTGTCTTAAAGCCAAAATGGATCTGAGGTTTAAAAGTAAATTACTTGGAGCAGTAGATAAGTTGTGCTTTCAGTCAGTACAATAGGAATTGTGTTTTATCAAGACAATTCCAAGCCAATTTTAGTATCCTTTAGCCGTTAATGAGGAACAGTCTTAACCTACTGATGTATATTTTACTGTTAATTACATTTATGCAAAATAAATATTAATATTCCATGAACAAGCCTCATAAAAAAAAAGGAGTTTAATTTACAATTTTAAACATTAAAATATAAATCAATTTAAAATAAGTATTTGATCTAAGTTGTATCACACAAAATTAAAGAGCAATTACAAAAAAAAAGAGTTAGTTTTGTGCTCCATATATTTTTTAAACAAACAATGATAACAAATTCAGGCTGTCAAAAGTTTATATTCCTACCAGAATTTTATGTCAAAACGTAATATTCTGATTAGGAATATATTTTAACGATGTATGGTATTTAAAAAAAATATCTTTTTAAACATTTCATATCTAGCGTTTGTTATAGCAAGTCATCCAAAAATAAATAAATATATACTTCAACAAATATACACTACTCATTATAGTACAATATATAGGCAAATTTACTTATAAGCCTCCTCTACATGTATAGAATATAATGCGCTGATAAACATATAATAATCTTAAATGTTTTATTATATTTAAAAAAAAAAGATACTGTACACAAATTTTTCAAATTTAATTTAAAAAGAAAAGTAATACTTAAAAATCAACAGAAAAAGTATCTATTACACACTTGAAGCAATTAAAACAATATGAATGTACAGCAGTGTAAATTTTAAACCAATTAACTAGAGGTGCTGCCACTGCGTGGAGAGGATAGTAGTGGTGGACTCGAGGGCTCGGGCGATCTCCTCATGGATACCGTGACTGAGCCACAACAAGTGAAGCTTCCTGTAACGATCCGGGCAAAGTCGCAAGGGGTTCCCCCGTCGCAGTCCTTGATCAGTCTCGCCATACTGGTCTAAGTAAGGTGGCGACATGAAGCACCCTCTATTGGGGGTCGCTAGAAGCAATACTTCACACTCGCGCACCCTCAGAAAGATCCCTGCACCCGCGCCACACATGTAGGCGTGGAACGTGCAGGCGCCGACCAGATTCGTGTTGAGTTCCGTCTGGCAGCAATAGCTCTGAGAGCACAGCATCTCTCCGCACACCAAACACATGGTGGGGTTACGTGAATCATCGTGATCACTGTTTGGACAGGTGAACATGGATACAGTGTTTATCAGCTCACTGTAATCTGTCGGTAGAGTCACTAGCTGGTTGATCGACGGGATGGGTTTCTCGTAGGGCCCAGACCGGGCCCCGGACAAGACCTGCTTCACTTTGATGTGTGAAGCCCACCTAAGAGCCAGTGTCCTGGTAATCGCGGCCCCCATCAAACCCTCGTACGTCGAAGGCAGGCCGAGGTAGCTACAGAGATTCTCAAAGGTGTCACCTCCCAGTTCATTAAGAGCGGTAGCTGCCGGAACACCAGTCAAGAAGTGATAAAATAGAGCAGAGCAACGCAAGAAGGGTAAGCTCCATTCCTTCACTTGAAGCCAGATTGTGTGTGCGTTCATCTCGTGAATCTGAGAAGTATCCATTCCAGCTTCTCTCCTCAAAGCGGTGAAAAGCTCTAGCAAAGGTTCATTGGTTTGCTGGGCATCATCCACATCCATTGGTAAAATTCCCTTACTGAAATCTCCAGTGAGGAGTATCTTTACAATGTTGGAAATAAACACCAGCTGCAATGCAAAAAGATCTTCAACACCTCCTGTCGGAACTGGCATGGTCGGCCCACTCATAAACAAACTTGGCATAGCTAGCGCAAAAGGTACTAAAATGCCGAAACCATCCCAGTCCAAGATGCACGGGCCATCGAAATGATTATCCAGCATAATAGAACATAGATGCAAAGCGTGACTGGCAATCACACGCGGCTGATTCCAGGCGTTGGCCAAAACACCGCACAGCCGTACCAAGCCCTCCAAACAATCCTGCTGTCTACTGGACAGCTCTCCGAACAATGGCTTGTTCAATTCCTGTAGGAGACATTCCAGGGAGCGGATAGTATAAGCGCAGGATTTCCACGTTAGCAGCGGGACGCGGGAATCTTCCAGGTGAGGGTTCACACCCAAACCTCTTGTGTAGGTTGCTTGTGAGAACAAGAATATCATTTCTGTAAGGTTATAAGAAAGTTTTAATTCACTCTCAACTGTTGGGAAAAGATTGGAGAACTCTTCTCCTGACTCTCCCAGCTCTGTTATTATTTGGTCAATCGGACAAGTGTTAAAGAGTTGTTGGGCTATGATTCCTTCTCCTTCTGTGTCATCTGCGATTCCAAAAACACCTTCAGGAGATGAGCTTGGACTTGTTTCTGGATTTTGAAGGCTGGGAGGATTTGTGGTTCGTCCAGCAGCATTCTTTAATGAAGACATGGCGAAAAAACCCTCTTTTTTGTATTTGAGTGCAATTTGTAAAGCTTTTATCCAAGTTTCAAATTTTAAACTCTGAGCAGACGACCTAGATTGCCGCAATGAGCCCAATGGTGGTATAAGAGGTAGCACTGTATTACTGAGACATTCACATAAAGGACATAGAAACTCATGTTTATCTACATCAAAACTTGTGGGTTGACGTAATCTGTATGGTCTTCGACTTTCCTTTGCCAAAACATTATCAAAGTATTTTTGCCAGCAGTGACTATGCATAACATGGCCACAAGTTCCGGTGTGTGGCGAAGGACCTAACGTCGACTGAAGGTAGAAAGGGTCGGGTTCATTTAGGGCCAATTCTTCGCCTCGCTGTTGGCTTAATACAGTCGACTGTTGTACAAACGCTGCCAAGACCAAGGCCGGACTATCTGCCGTCACAGTTTGATCCTCTTGACACAATATGCACGTGTATGTTCGCTCCAAATTTATCTTGGTCGTTTGATTGGGTCCCAAAGCGACCGGCTTCAATTCAAAACTTTCAGACAAATCCATGGAAGAGCCTGACAATTCGCTTGTCTTTCCGGATTCAACTAGAGTAGCTTCAAATAGTTTGGCATTCTCCTTCATGAAGTTCTTCTGCATGGCAGTCATTTGAGCCATAATCTTGGCTCGTTTTTGAGCCGCCATTTTGGCCCTCCATTCTTTCTCTTCTTTGGCCGTGCGCTCATTTTGACCCGATGTTTCTGGTAGTGGCGCTGGGACAGTTTGAACAGGGCCCCGTCGAGGGGCAGCTACTTTGCGGTATTTGATGAGTGTCCATGCCAGAAGGTCCTTGTGGGCCTCCACCCTGGGACTCGTACTAAGTTCTTCAATCAAACCCTCGAGACCCCATTTCTCCGCCCGCTCTGTGAAAAGCATAAACTGGCAGTGCTGTTTTTCTTCTTCTAAAAGAGCGTAACCAATCAAGTGCAACACTTTGTGAAGTTGAGTTTCTGAAAAACTTCGAGCACGTAAGTTAACGCTTCGCTCTAACACTATATGCATGACATGTAGCATCACGTCACACTGCAACAGGTTGGATATCATGAGGAAACCCTCCGAGAGGGGGGGCAAAGGGGGCGGAGGGCAACACTCCAGCTCCCCAGCCAATTTCCTTCGTTTCCTTTGAGCCTCTTCCGACTTTGAGAGTTCTTCTCTAGAATAATGGTAAAAGAACACATTATACTGTTCAAAGTATTCAGGTTTTAGTTCATAAACACCCTTACCGGTGCCTTGAGGAGGTTTCTTAAACTCTGCAACCTCGTCTATGACGTGCTCCATACCCGTCTCGTGATTCACATCTTCAGGGAGTGTTTTGTTGAGCTCTGAGTGAGGCAAAGGCTTAATGCAGAGTTGATGAATTATCTCCTTCTTGGTTCGATCGTTGTGGGTGACTTGTCCGACACCTGGTGTATGTCTCTCGCCCACCAGGACCACCAGTAAACTAAGAAACTCCTCCACGAGACTCATAGTCTGACGCATGCTGTCTTCCTCTGGACTCTTCAATGCGTTCTGTTCAAACTGAGGGTGTGNAATTTGTTCAGGAGGTGTATAAGAAATTCATTACTCTCAATCAAGGAAGCGCCAATTTGCAGCAGAACAATATCTCTGTCCAACATTTCTGAGCGACACTTTACGTTATGGTAGAAGTACAACTGGTTGAGAAGAGAGTACCCATTACGCCGCCACATTCCGGCATGTACCTGTGATATCATGACTTGCGTCCTCAAAACCGGCTCGATTATCTGCTCCGGAGTTGGCTTGTGAGCTATCTGAAACTCTTGACTAAGAAAGTTAAGGTTGTACTTTTCCAAATGGAGATGTAAGCCAGCTAGGAAACGAGAGAGAGGCAAATGAACAGATATCGGTTGGGTAGAGACATCGTACGGCAAACATGTTACCGAGTGGTCGACCAACTCCTTAACGTCACCACTCTGCAATGGGTCGAAGCACGGGTTTTCAAATATTTTCGTCAGAGTTGCTCTATATGCCTTGATCAATACCACACGATCAGTACCACACCATTCTAAAGCCAGGGTGATAACGTGTGATAGTTTAATATGAAGGTTGAAGGCGGACTCCCATTCAGGCTCATACTCCATGTGTTGCCCAATTTGTCTGGTAACGAGATCCATGCCTTGCATCATTTCAAGAAGTTTCAGAAGCAGCGATAATCCTTGAAGAAACCCTTTACGAAGAGGGTCTGTCCAAGTGGCAGGTTTGGCACTGAGAAGATACCGCAGATCGTAGAGGATGAACTGTGCCCTTTTGAACGCCCCAGATGGAATATTTCTTTCAAACTCTAATTTCCCTAATTTGTTACACTTTCGAGTACACTCCGAAAGGAAAGCATTAAGGAGGACAAAAAGAACACTTTCCTTGGCTATCAAATGATGAGCCAATGTTGGCACTGTATAAACCTGAACCGACATTGAAGCGATCGAGAAGGAGTGATCATGATCGTCCCTCATGAAATCCTTGAGGACAGATCCATAATGTTTTGTAAATACTTGGGCAAAGGCTTTTTTACTCTCGTAATCCATCAACATGCCCGATATTATGAGTCGATGCCAATGTGTGCGGGCAGACTTCCACAGTTGAGAATCTCTCAGGAGAATTCCTTCAATGATAGATGCATCTGGAGAATTGTTTTCTAGAGCGACTTTACTGAAGAGTATTCTAAAACCTTCATAGTAACCAAGAATTTTTTGCAGCCAATCAAGCAATTTTATCGCATACAACTGGTGTGCTACTACATGAGCGTGAACCACCAAAACCTTCAAAGCGCGGTTTCCATGTCGAGATGTGAACTTTTCAATCTCGGTTTTAAGTTCATTGCAGTGATTGAATGTCGAGCATTTTACAACAGCTCTGCCTTCCCGATCAATGTTTGTAACAAATTCTATAGCATCCTTCTGGGTACACTTGATCACCCTCGCGAGTGTATTGATCACCTGCTCGAAAGTGTGAGTTTCATCATTGAAGAGTACAGTACAGTAAGTGTCAGG
Organism: Timema poppense; assembly: GCA_902141375.1. Classification (NCBI taxonomy): domain Eukaryota; kingdom Metazoa; phylum Arthropoda; class Insecta; order Phasmatodea; family Timematidae; genus Timema; species Timema poppense. The sequence goes on along the minus strand of CABFOV010012164.1, from coordinate 3,329 downwards.
AGCGTTCCAAAAACCCAGAGGATCGTCTTCAAATTCATTTACCCGCAGTTCTGATGGTAGACCAGGAGAGTGTGCTAGTGTCAGTAAGTCATAAGCGTATTTAAGAACGGCCGAGAATGTAATGCGAGCTCTCTCGGCCACATCTTCCGGGAGAGACTTTCCGGTATCTTGACTGGTGTCTGAACCAGTTTGGTGGATGTCGCAGAAGGGCGCTGTCTTCCAAGCTTCAGTATCACCGCAATCACAGCAGCCCCCGCCACTGGATGTCCCCATCTTGTACTTGTGGTGGCGATGAGCTGACTGCTTGAAGCAGTCCACACAAAGGACACACGTAGAGTCCATGCCACACTCTCGACAGCTGTACGTGGGCTCCCCCATCTTAAACACTCGCCCACACACAGACGGAGGGTTGTCCATCTGGCTAAGTTTACTCAAAACTGCTTGAGGGTCTCCGTTGCAAATAAACCTTTCTAAAGTTTCAAAGAGTACCTCCTGAGCTTTGTCTTCATCGAAACTCCACTCCAGGCAGCTCCCGTTGGGCTCCGGGCTATATAGTTTGGGCACCCACAGTCGCCAATGGTCTTTAAAATGTGTGCCCGACAAGATTTGTTTATGAAACTTCTCCATCCATACTTCTATAATAGGTTTCGAAGGCTCCAGGAACTTTGGCAACACTGCCGTCATGTCGACGTCACAAATGTCGCTATCCATGTTTGTGTTCAGGAAAAGGTCTGGAAATAAAAAAAAATTGGACATAAGATATGAAGGAGGAATTTTAATGATTAACACAAATGTTAGCCAATTTGGTGGTCAAACGATCTAAGGCATCACTCGCAAAAGCCTGGATTGGAGATCGGGGTTTGAATGCCGGTCGGATGTACCGAGGTTGTTTTGTCCTAACAAGTTTCCCACTCTGTCATACAAATATGGATATGTATTTATTCTATTGCATTAGTAACTCAAAGGTTTATTACCACACTTACAAAAGTACGCCACCTATTCTTTGAACGAGTTCTATCCAGCCCACCTTATTACACTATCTCCAGATGTGATAAAAAAAAAGAGGTTTTTTTTCCCTCCACAATGTTGTCATGGATGAACAGGTAATGTGTAGAAGGGGTCAACACGGTTAAATACGAATGAGTTATTTTATATGACTCACAAGTTGGGTAATTATTGTGTAATCTAATAAACCAATAATCATGATAATGACATGCAAAATACCAGTACTTAGCATATATGTGTTAACTATGATTAGCCCATTAATATTGATTTGAAGTGTTTTTTGTCTTTATAAAGCCTTTGATAAAAATAAGGCATAAGCGTTATTTACCCTAAACTTCAAATAAGAATTCAACACTCAAAAAAACCTTGAATATTAGTTTGGCCTATACATGCACAGTATTTTTTATTGCTGGACTTATAATAAATAAATGGTTAGATTTATTATCTCACACATTAATATATTATAATATAAACACCAATACACAATAAATAATGGCTCCTTAAAGTGAAACGTAAATTATTAATTTTGGTGCAGTATAATAAGCTTTTTGAATGATTACAATACAAAGAAAGCTCTGGATACTACCTATTTATCTTACAAAAAAGATGATTGAATTTGGTAATAAACCATAAATACTTACTATGGACTATCCGGTATTTGAAAAGTAAAACAAACTAAGATTGAATTTGACATTTTACAAAGAAAATAATATAAAAATATTATAGTCTTGTCTACTTACAAGGCCAAATTGAACAGATCGAAAGTTAAAATTGCTTCTTCACAAAGATAAAGTGAGGGACACGGCCGTCAACACAATTTACAGCTTCATTAAGACTAAGTTCTCTTTATTAAGTTTAATATAGTCATGATTAAATAAAGAAGTACCTAATTTACATTATATCAAACTACTTTTCTTTTCAGACAAAAACAGCTGTATACATAACGTCATATGACGTCACAATGTCTAATGCATCCCTTTCGTTTTTCAAAACAAAGATTAAGGAAAAACAAGCTGTGGACTTGAGTAGCGAATAAAAAACACAATTAGTAAAAAAATTATAAATTGGTATATTTTAACCGTAAACTGATATATATAAAATGGTAATTAAATACTAACAAATGTCAATAAATAATGTAACATCATCTTAAGGGGATAGAATCATAATTAATATCATAACTAGAAGAAAATTAAGCTGATAAATAGAAAGGTAGATATATATTAAGTTGCAGATGTTTGAATATAGATTTATGTTTAACTTTATTTATATAATGTTGATGTGAAATATATGTAAAGCACGTCAAAGTATACTAAAAATCTAGTCCCATTACCATATAACGAACAAATAGTTTTAATAATAATAATAATAATAATATAAACAGTTTCTGTGACAAAAGAATGGACCTGTAGTAAGACAGTACACCTAATAATAATGATTATTATTATTATATTCATACTATCTAGTCCAAATAAAATTATAGTAGAGCTATATAGTGTATATATAGTAGTTGCCTGTTCTATAACATTGTTATAAAATTGTGTCAAAAAATGTGTGTAATATTAATATATTTATTTAATCTATATTTTGAATATATAATACTTATACCAATAATAATTAATTTATAATATATTTGATTTGATCAAATTCTGAATTAATAGGGATGTACATAGTAAAAATAAGCACCTTATGTGGTTTGGACACATTCAAAGAAGTTTACCCGAAGAAGAACTAAACTGGAAATCAGTGAGATGAATAAAGTGAAGGAGACCAAGAACGAGTTGTAAAAATAGTTTTAGGAATATTAAGATCAAACGAACAAGTATATAGAGCAAGAGCATTATTTCTCATTCGTTCAGTGCAAGTGACCATCAAACCAATTGCTACTTTTACTCGTATACACCAAAAGAACTTGTAGAACAACAAATGTGTTAAAAATGCGAGCGAATGCAACAACTCGATATTTCATAATTTTTCCATTGGCATTCCTGGCATCTTCTTTTATTTAATTGTTTTTGTATTCTCCCCAAGTCGGGTGGCAAAGACATTTATGGCCATACTCTTTATAATGTTATATAAGTTGTAGATTCAAATAATTATTCCAACCCAACATTCCTTCATCCGGGATTATTACTTAGCAGGCAACGTATAGCCCAAATGGGTAGTAAGCATGGGACTATTATATATATGGAGTTATTATATATACTGTATCGTTGCGAGAAAGTGAAGCCAGCCACGTCCCCCTCATGGAGAATTGGATCGAGCTGCTGTATGGCATAGTAAATCGGCCCCCGGTTTAACGCTAGAAGCAAGGGTGGAGGGTATGG
>CABFOV010012163.1:1465-12036 GCA_902141375.1 Timema poppense | reverse complement strand
TACAGTTATGTGTGGAGGTATATCATACCTCGCGGGCTCAGTGAATTAGAAGTTGCTACCTTTCAATTTCGACGGAGTGTACATAATATTCCACGGCGCACAGGTGCGGGTTTATACACATTAATATCACTCACAAGTTTATTAAATACAGCTACATTAATGAAGTCAAGTTGTTAAAAGTTAGAATAAAGCTTGAAACTATGAAATATTTTTAGAATACAAAGTTAAACTTGAAGTAAATGTAACCTTCGTTTTCCCTGCAAATTAGCTTATACATTGATATAATCCTATCAGCTTAACTATTGTGGAACTACCCATGGTAGGTTTTCTGCATTAAATGGCAAAAGAAGAGTAAACTTACCATCCTTTTATTTAATATGTATCCCCAATATTAAAATATACATTGCTAATTCTGGACATACATGATTTTTTTTAGGTTTATTCTACCAATTTAGAATGGCTTTTAATAATGTAACCAACTTTATTTAGGTATATTCTAATCAAATGAAATGTAATGCTTTAGATATGGCTTTAGATAAGCGTCAAGCTTCATGCACTTTAATTACGATAGTGAGATAGGTACAAGAGATTATTATTTAGAGTAATTGTACCCATGTTTGTGTGTAGAATGATTTGAAAACTATTTATAAAATATTTAATCCAATAAAGGCTTTCTTGAGGTTTAGTTCGCTTTTCCACCGATGCGGGATAGTCATCATATAAATAATTTATTTTGGTTTAAATAAATTGTTGATTGTCCACAAATATAAGTTTTTCATTAACTTTAATAATTTATAACAAGATTATACTGCTACAATATTTCACCAACAGCTGTGAGTAGAGAGGGAGGGGTGCTTTTATGGAAAAATTAGAAATAAATTCCCGTACACAATCAATATTGTAATTTTATATAGTCTACTAGTATTGCAAAATAGCTTGTTTGTGTGTGCATGTATATAATTAATATTTATGTACTCTACTTTTCAATTAATATATATAATAATGTAATTATATGCATAAGTATTATTAAAATTTTAGCTATACTCATTCATACACTTCCTTTGCAATATAAATAACTTTTATACATAAAATGGAATCATTTAATTTAGTGTAAGCCCTAGATAAAAGGATACGCCCCGAGGGACGAGGTTATGGAAAGTATGTGGGATGAACAAGGATGAATTTAAAACAAAGGATGGGAAAATAAATTTGAAAAAAATCCCGGGATTTAGACTCACATTGTGTCTGCACAAATTGTAGCATAATCTCTATATCAACACAGAAACTATTTTATAAGAAAGAAAGGGTTGATCTCTGTAAGGACCAGTGTTTAGAAAAAATAATAATAAAAAAACATGTTAATACAAAATGGATATTTCATTAAGTATAATGCTTTATTTATTAATATACGTATCCTTCAAGATTAGAGGAATTCGAATATCAGATCCCTAGTTATATTATTACCTTAGTAATTATTGTAGTTTATTTTTACAACACTTCTTATTACCTGTTAGAGTTATACGCCTTGGACTAATTGCACTGTTTTAGTGATAAGAAAAGTGTAATTTGTATGTGTATCCACACTTGCGCGGGAGGAGAGTGTAAAACCATTTAGCAAAATCCACTCTCAGTACACCCGACGAGGATTGAGACCCGATATTCGCGTCGTCGGCAATTTAGTATATTGTGAGAGTAGTGCCTTAGACCATGCAACCACCAAAGTGGGAAATGGTTGTTAATAGTGTACACACGCAAATACATGGTCATGCTTTAATTTAATTTTACACTCGAAGGGGAACAACTTCTAAATTAAAATGTAAACAAACGAACAAATCTCTGGAGTCACATAATTAACTTAAAATGGATTGATACAAAATTACGCAGTAGCTAAGTTACAAAGGACATGAAATGTAAATAATTCCTAGTGAAGCTTTTAAATGAAATTTATAAATGATTCAAAGAATCCTTAATGATCTAAATGACGTCAATCTTAATAAAGTGTACTCGGAGCTACCTTGTGTATGATTCTGCTAATTGGGGCAGGTTTTCTACTACTGTGTGTGCACTCTGTTAACACTGAAGGTTAGTAATCTCACTATGGTATATCTTAAAATGGTATATATCGTCAGGGTAAGGCTGCTACTTTCAGGTTAAATGGCGTGTACTGTACACAAATAAACTAGGAATTTGAATACCTCGAATATTTAAGGGTATTTGAGATTAAAATATTATATATAATTTAAGATTATATATTTAAAATATACATATGTTTGAGTTTGTAATCTTAGTTGAATATATATAATTTGATTTTTACTAGAGGCTTAGGTGACCTGGTGGTCTAGGAGTAAGGTGTCAGACTTCTATGCTGGCGGCCGGGGTTCAATCCTCGGTCCCGGCACAGATTTATCTGATTACCAAACCCTTCCTTCACCTCTTACAAGATATCTTGTGAATGTGAGGAATGCCAGGCCTCCACCGTGGTTCGGATTCCACGTTAAACTGTAGGTCCTCCATTTTTTCATCTCACAATCACCCTACCATTAAACATTAGCATAAGTGCGTATAACCCGAACGGGTAGTAAGACGTGGTGCTAATAATAATACTAGAGGCTTAGTAAGAAGAAAAATCAAACATTAATGTATCACATAACGAAGTGTTAATAGGCATAGTTACAGTAAAATAATAATTCAACTCTTATTTATCTTTTATAAAAAAATACAAAACCTTAGAATTTATGAGAAGCTAATCATAATTGTAGGGAAAATAAACATACGAATATTATATTTATAATGATTTCTAGAATTATAACTTGGCTTTGAGACTCAATATTTGGAGAGAGAATAAAGATTCGCTTTCTAGAAAAACAGAAGATCAAACAACTCTATAAAATAAGAGATGAGACCCCATCATGAAATAAAATCATACACCTTAATACTGTGAATAGATTATTTGATATTTCTAAGGTTTCAAAGAACTCCCTGACCAAGTTAATTAAGTTTGGTCCTTAAAAATATAAAGAACATCAATGTCCCATCATATTTCACGTTATGAATGTACAGACCTTCTAACATCAAGGAACATTTTACTTTAGTTACGGCATTCCCTCAGGAAAGTTAGAAGCGTTGAACATTCCTTCTACTTTCTGAAGCCTTGAAGATGAAAGTTCAATCCCTCATCCGGCATGAAGGTGCTGCAGCACACACATAACAATGGCTGTAGCTTGATAATGGCGGATCTTGGTTGTTAGCCGTACAATAGACCATGAAATATCCGTTTTCAAACTACCACAATTACTTTGAAAGGGTAGCTATTCAAAATAAATGTTAGCACATTACTAAGGAAAAGAGAGGGATTCAATAATGTTGAAGTATTAAAGTTATATTGTTTTTCTTGAAGTTATGCCTAGTAAAATAATATTTTGAGAAATTTAAATTTAAATATATATCTATAAATCTATCCATCTATAAATATCCATATACTTCTATCTATCTACATATCTATCCTTCTTTCTACTTGTATAACCTATCTATAATTATATTTTAAGATCTACATGTATAACTCCCCACTCAGAGTATTTTCAATTAGTACTGATTTGGAATACACGAGGAAAATATATTTTAAGAAACTTATTTATATTTCGCTTGGAGTTAAAATATATAAAAAATACTTTGACACCTAAAGAGTCGAAAATGATTCTCAGTGAAACAGGCAATTGGAATCGAAAATTCTACATCCGGATCAAAGCTAAGCATAATAAGTATTCCAACTTAACTGCTTAGTATAACCTAGGAGTTGCCGGCATCTTGGTAAGTGATAGCTCCCCTTGCTACTTATCTCTAGAGGTCCTTGGTTCCGTTCCCTGAGATACCATAGATAATTATGTTTCCCGAAAAGAGAACCGTTTTTATGACCACCATAGTCTGGTTAGTTAAGATTAAATTAGGTTTTCTGGAAATTGAAAAATGACACCTGGACAGGGGAATCAATCTCGTGCCCAGGGGTCATTTTTCAATTTTAAGAATATAATATCTATATGCGGCTAAATCCGTATTAAAACAAATATAATAACTTTGGATATTTGATTTATAAGTTAGATTTAGTAAATCAACTGCCTCCACGCCTTCATAACACTCATCAAATCATCTCATTTCGGGTATTACTTGTAGGGCCTAAACAACCTCTAAGATATACCCTGGGAAACGTTATGTTCCCACTCAGTAGATAAAAGTTTAGATTCACGGATACCAAGCCAAATACAGCCCCGGTTATCCACTGATTCAGTATCCGTGGTTTACCGCTGCCCAATTTTATCTATTTTTAATTAAAGAAAAAATTGTTTATAAGACACAATGCCCACATCATCACCTCAATTCATCTCCACATCGTGGGCATTGTTATATAATACTAGCGTCATTATCATCATCATCATTATCATCAGTGATCGTTGCTGCAATAAAAATGAAGAAAGTAGTAATTACAATGTGGTGTACAGTACACGTTATTATGAACTTTATTAATTGGTAATGTCTTACTCTGAATAGTTTATCAACTAAGCCTTACCATATTTATGTATGTTACATGAATACCACTTTTTATAATGGTTTAGTTCTATCCGCGGTTTAACGTGACACCGGTAGATCTAGAAACGTATTATTCACTGATATGGGGGCCCTATTTTAATGCATCTCTTAGGGTCAAGTATGACATACGTTAAAAGAAAACACCTAGAAGTAATCAAGTGTAAGTAATATTTACTTACCCAGAGTTCACCTACAACCTACACAGGTGAATTAACCAAATATATAACCCGCATATTTGGCTACGTGGACTAATTATCATGCTCACCTAGTCTAGTTTGCCACTGCAATGACATATATATCAGGTTTTTAATCTCAATGGTGGATGGATGGATGGATGGTGATCTCCCCATATTTTAATATACACTCTCCATCCTTACACATGCAGTTTCTTTTACCTAAAATTATATATTTCTCATCTTCACCTCAGTATTGTAACCAAATGAGCACGCAATGGGGGGAAAAAAACCCTAACAGAAAACCACTTGCAGTGCAATTGGTGGAAAATAAACTCCAGCATTTTGGATATTCGTGCAAGCTATTCTTGCATTGGCGGTCAAGGCTAAAAGGTGAATACCAATGCAGATATGAATCGATTGAATTCATAAACATTTATTACGATTATATCAAACAAAATTATACAGGCTATATATAGATAAACAGCAATACCGGTCAAATGTTGAACGAGTAACTTTAAATTTTAAAGCTGAACTTTATTTTATTCTCCATCGTAAAACAAACAATATCTAGGAAACATGAAACATGTGGTTTCTTATTTTGAATGTATGGAGTTTCAAATACTTGAGATATTTAGAGGGATTGTTTAGATATTATTTGATATCACTTATTGCTACTCATCATGGTTATTTACATACATACTTTATTGACTTAATTATGAGGAAGGTTGGATTTAGAATAAATGTGTCTATATTTTCGGGAAGAGTGAGCGAAAAGTATTTAGGAAAAACCATCTTCAGTATACAAAACTGGGATTAGAAACCATATTTCCCTCATCATAAGCAATCCTGTGTATTTAGAGAGCTAAGCCTTTACTATGAATCGATGGAAACAGGTATTATATAATTTAAAGTGAATTTATCAAGATAATTAGAAATGTATTATACAGGTTGATCTTAAATTAAAACAAAATATTATAATAAAAGTATTTAGTTTTAAAGATAGGTATTAAGAATAGATTAGACATGTCCTTTATGCAAGAAAAAATATTAGTTAGGCTGTGACATACCTTTCACATTTAAATATATTGGTTTAGCTTCAACTATATGTAACATAACTTCCTTGACGGCAAAATTTATTAAACTTGTAGATTATTACACAAATTTGCACCTCTTTTCATCCTAATGGTAAATGATTTATTGACCATTAACAAACCATTAACAAACAAGATAAAAATGTCATGATGTGAGAAAAAACCTTAAAAATAATTTCATATTGAAGATATCATGGAAATAAATTTTAATAGAAAAACCCATCGAACCGGACCTAGATTTAACACAAAAAATACAACTTCGAAGATATAAAAAAAAAGATGTGAATGGAAACAGGGCCTTCAAAACTTTATTATAAATAATACGTTGGTTTAAGACAGAACGAACTGAATAAATATTTGGTATTAAAACACATTCTTAATGAGGGGGTTCTTTGGACAGATCAATGAGTTATTAATGACCTTTGTCAATATCCTAGTCTTCGTGCTACCCTAAAACGAACTCAAAAACCAGTTCTTTTGCAGGAAGTTTTTAATCTCTTCAAGAAAAAATGCATTCAAATCTTATCCCAACTAGCTAAAATTTTTTAAGATAGCGTACTGGTTTTCACCTCGTTACTTTCTTTCGACACCTTGGAGATAAAATATGGTGATCGTTAAAATTCGAACTCGAGATTATTATTAAAGTGGACGTTTCATGACCCCCTGTGAACTAAAAAAAGCTGTTTTCGCAATGATGTCTGTTTGTCCGTTGGTTTGTGTGTACCTTGGGATAGAGCCAATACTGTTTTACCGATTGGGCTAAAACTAAGTAAATGGGAATTTTTAGTACGGTCCCCTCAAGGATTTTTTTGTAATTATAAATCTAACCCTAAATTTAAGGGTCCTTTGTCTTAAGGGAAAAACAGAAGAATTTAATTTTCTCGAAATTCACTCTAACGATCTTGATTAAATTTTATATATCGACAGTGTTTATCTTTATATATAAGTTTTAATTTCTAATTTTTTCATGAAAATGTCTTTAAGGGTACTTTCACAAGAACATTTTTCCAATTTTCATAATTTCTCTTTAATTATTTGAGATAGAAAATAACTTATCATTGTAAAGTTGTAGTAATATCAAAAATATTTTATTTTAAATACATTTATATAAAACAAGAAAATTTTGAACTAAAAGTAATTATATATATATATATTTAATTTAATTATTTGAAAATAAATTTTATTCTTATGATCTTTGGCGGAAAATGATGTTTTTCTTTTCTCAAATTTTCTGTAACATTGTTCATAATTCTTAATGACGTAAAGTGAGAAGCAGTTTATAATATCTCCTCTATGATCTTTGGTGTAATGTTCCTACAACAATGTAGATACTTATTTTTTCGTTTCACAAATCTTACGAGTTTTAAGTAAATGTATATTTTGTGATAAGTTGGAGAAAGTCTGTGTGGAGCACTGTACCATTTATATTAATTCGTTCTATACACAAGTTTAAAAAGTTTAACCCCGTGATCAACAATTTGTAATGTTAAAAAGTTATCCTATAATTCTCCTCAGAAAAAAATTTAAACCTTTAATCCAAGGAAAAAAAAATCTACAAACTTTACCTAATACCCAAGTAGCGCCGGACACTTAAAACAAGCTTTACTGAAGACGATGTGATCCTCACGTCTTAAAGCACGTGGCAAGTGGTGTGAATAGCTTCAAAACCAAGGAACACAGGATGTTGAAGCTTTTCATATGTATTTAGTATGAAGCCGTAAGACACGCGCATTCGGTTTATTTTTTATATACTTTATTGTGAGCCTGATGCCTATATATATTAAAAATATGCAATTATTGAATTATTTTTCCTGGTCACCTTGAGCGTATTTTAATCCATTTTTTTCCATATAAAGCCTGATTTATTTGACATCTTGATCACCGATTTGGAGACAGTGTGTGTGGGGTCAAGCAAAAATGAGAAAAAAACATATACATAAAACAAAAACTTTGTTTGTTCTTACATACTTTGGCTGTAACTTGTTTGGTCTTTTAACACTTATTATGATGCTGACGTTTTAAACAAAGTGATCAGTGGTGTGGGCAGTTCCAAAAGCAAATAACATATACATCATAAATTGGTGTATACAACTACGTACGGTTACTGGCAAAATTGCTCTCAGGCGTTTATTTTTGCATGTAACGTGAACATGACGCCTTAGATCTTGTGACTATTAGTGTGGACTGATTCAAATTTAACAAACTTAGAAATCTAATACTGTACACACATAGAACGGTATAGGTGAGTGTATGAAACTATTTTAACATGTATATATATTATAACTATTCTAATGGCCAAAATCGTGTGAATACCATGTTTTAATATTAAAAAGATAGGTATTACATATGGTTCATTATCAGTATTTGCAATTTGGTATTGTAATGAATCGTATTTTACCCGTGTAACGCTGTAGGCTAACCTTTCAGTTTATTTGCATAAATACCCCAAAGTTTCGGAATTGTAGCTGATATTTACTACAAAACTATCTATTTAAACAAGCAATCAAGGGGATTTGTGAAATTCTTTTTTTCGATTTACCACCCGATAATTGTTTTAGTTAAATCTTCTCTTGAATAATGAATTAATTTTATCTTAAACTGACAGTTATCCTATCCTAATATGCATTGTGTCAAATCTTTAGTAACTAAAGATTTGACACAATGCATATCAAGATAACAGTGAAGTCCTAATAGAACAACAGTAAAAGAAAAATCAGTTTAAAGTGATGCGATTAAAATATATAGCTTTAGATAAACCATAAACGACTTTTTATGAATAAAATAATTTGAGCAACTTTAAATAGCCTGAGAATTATTTTCGTTATTTTATAAAACATCAATTTGTATTCTCTTCTCATTAATATAAACTTTATAAAGTTAGATATATTTTAAATTGGATTATTTTAATTTAAACTTTTAGAGCTTAAGATTTGTCCAATCACTTTTGGTACTTTACTAATAAATTACTTGAACTACGTAAATAAAAAAGTTTCATTTTAATAGTAAGTTACATTAAACTTATCTATAAAATGCAAATCACCGTTGAGATAAATTAGATTCGAAATTAAGTTTAAAGAATGTTTAGTATACGTATGTTGAAAAAAACCCACCCCCGTCCCACATTTTTTCTGATCGGACCTGCATGCACCTTGGAAATATATTAAGTCTAAGACTTGTGATATTAGATTGGCCTTGCCCACGTGTCATATATTTTAAGTAGTTTTCTCAGGTTATTGTATGTTGATTTCCACCCCAAATTTATTAGTAATAAACTTATCAGCTCATTATGAAAAGTGACAATATCTACTCTCATGTATCCATACATCAGACTATATGATCTACAAGCTCGTATGTTTTTGAATCTTTGTCACTTTTGATAATCATAACCCTGTTAACAAACAATAAAGTTATGATTACTTCTAGATTTTAAGAATTCTTACCATAGGTAGATGCTACAAATATCCATTATTAATAAGACCAGACTATAGTTAATTAAGAAAACATCACTCGTATGTCTGCATTGAGAAAAATTTAGGTAGGGATTATATAGCATTACAGACATTGAATTTTGTTTTTTTCTTGGATCCAGGCTCAATACCAGTAGTTTTGGTTTTCAAATGGGAGCTTCGTTACGATTTCATTTCACGTATATGGAGTATTTCATGATAAGGAATGTGTTTTCAACAAAATTTGTATAATGGAACAAAATCTGGGGATCCGTGAGACTTGTGCTTAAGTCCAGTTACAAACAGGGAGTCGAACTGGAACCCATAACCGAAATTAACATTTATTTTTAAATAACCAGATTCGGAACCGGAACCCTAAACACACTATCCTGAAGAACCGGAATCGGAATTTGAACCGTTCACTAATTTTAGGTTCGTGAAGGTTCTAAAAAGTTCTTAAAAGTTTCTAGTTTTACAGAATTGTATATAATTCTAGCATGTTGTACACATTTTTTTTTCCTAAGCTTAGTTTAATTTTGAAATGTTGTTTTTCCCCATTATCAGTAAGTTCTGAAAGGGCTTGATACATTTTAGTTTACTACCTTGATTTAAATCTTTTCTCTAAGGGGATTAGAAAATATTTAATAAGCCCTTACTAATGCCCACACTAATGTTAGATTCCAGAGGAATGTCGCGACTGTCACGTTGTTCTGTTTTCTCACTTTAATGTTTAAGCTAGAGGTTTAAAATGTTGTATTTAGCTTTAATATACCTCATTCCTTAGAAATTGAAAAACATAAATTAAGATATCATATCTTTTGGACAAGCACTCTAAGCCTTGGAAATGAAAACTGATAATCTGTTGGTTGGTTGCACTTCTTATAATAGCTGAAAAAGGTATATGGAGGGTGGCAAAATGTGAACTTTAAATTATTTAACTAAAGTTTAAATTAGGCAGTAAATCAATAAATGTGATCCTTGAATACAGCGCAGAGGTGATTAATTATTGTTGTTAATAATTGGTTTGTATAATTTTATTGATGGGGCGCCTTAAATAAAACTCAGTTTGGAATTTTTTTGCTACGTGATTGACGGTGACATATCAGTATGCAAATTATAAAGAACGACTATTTTTATTAAGGTACGATATAATATTTTTTAAATCTAGCAATATTTTTGATCCAGAGTGTTATTTACAAAGTGGGTCTCTGCTCTCCTTTTACGCAAATGCGGATACACTTCCTCTAAATATAAAAATATAGCCTTCAGCATTCATT
>CABFOV010012162.1:0-12039 GCA_902141375.1 Timema poppense | reverse complement strand
CAAGGTGAACTGGATATCTCAAGATAAGGACAGGGTGTAATTTGGTGGAAATGGATAAAGCTAGCGCAATATAAGGATAGTTGGAGTTATTTTGTTAGTGTGTAAATGTAATATAGAGCTCCTAATTCCACAAGAGTAATTACAAACAATACAAAATATTACGAAACAAACATGAAAAAAATTATCATATACGTAGCAAAAGGATTTGTTACAAAATGTTTAAAAAATAATATTTCTCAACCTCTTATAAACGAACTTCTAATAACAATATAATTTTTATATACTCTGTGCAAGCAAATAAAAAAAAACTCTAATTTTGAACTTTATCTCCAAATTTAGAGAACATTTATAAATAAGTATTTGTAGATTTAGTTTTGCTGCCACCGTTTTACATGGAGTATTCGAACTGTATTCCATTATATGAACAATGAAAGACATTTTCAATTACATCCTTAATTATAAACGAGACAAGAAAGACAAAAGTTTCGTTTTAAATCTAATCTTATACGTTTAGTTGGTCCTGTTTTGGAAAAGTCACGTTCCATTTAGAGATACAAAAAAACACGTTTCCAGACGTCATCTGTCTTTTCGCTAACCAATACATTTTTTATATAAACTTTGTGGGCAACGGCCAAGAAGTATTAATGGAATGATACTTTATGAAATAGGTTTCAGTTAATGAATTTGTCGGTTTTTTTTTTTTGTCCCCCTTTTGCTGAGGCGACAACAGAAAGTTTCGTGGCTTAATTTGACGTGTGACGGACATGTTTGTTATTGGAAGATAATAAAGCAGAAACTTCTCGGCTTTCAGGCTTGTACTTTGGATGATTAAAAAGCTCTCGTCGACTTTGTATACTTTAATCTCACCTAAATATACCGCAACATGTATAGGAATGTTTATATGTGTATTTTTTAGTAATTGCATTTTCAGGGACTTTATATCTCCAAGGAAAACTGTGTCTTTTAAATAAGGTGAATAATCACAATTTATGAATGTGGGAAATGCCAGGCCTCCAAGTGGTTCGGATCCCTAGTTAAACTGTAGGTCCTCCATTTCATCTCACAATCACTCTACCATTACACATTAGCATAAGTGCGTATAGCCAGAACGGGTACTAAGACGCGGTGCTAATAATAATAATAATAATAATAATAATAATAATAATAGAATTTACTATAGTTTAAAAATGTGTCAATAAATGTATTGTTAAGTTAGATTGGTGTTGTGTGTGTCTGTGCGTGTATGTTTGTGCGTGTGTTTGAATGGGTGTGCGTAGGAGGGGATGCCACGGGCGAGAAGGTGAGAGAGAAGTTATAATATACAATAAATTGTGATCAACCAAGCCTTGGGCCGTAGGAAAATAGTTGAATCTTTGTCTTTACGATTTGACATAAGACCTTTGAAGGGTTTATAGTTTGAATATTAATCTGGCCACGTCTTTACGTTGATCGAAATTTTATTAGTTTCAATTCGTTCAAATATTACAATAACTACTACCTCATGTACCAGTAAGCATTGGATTTGTTAGCTAAACCTTAAAAATTAATAAGAATTTATTTAATGTTAGTTTATTTCATTATTATTTTTATTTTGATATTACATCTTAAAAATATACCTAAATTAGTTCAAGGAAATACAGTAAGTATATAAATGATACTAATCAATTGTGCATACAATTTTTTCTAAAATATTATAGTTAAGAACACTTTTTTTTAAACTATATATCATTAAACTACCCTCAAATGACCTTTTCTACAACATATGGAGCTATTTAGCATGTTAAGCCATCGCTAGATGTTTATTTTGACAAATATTTTCAGGAAATGTTCAAAAAACTTTGAATTTTAAAAATCACAGTGCTACTATTAAATTATTTTAAAAAAACAGTAAACAATGCAATTTATAATGCTAGTTTTTTAAAAAAATCCGTGTAGCCATTTTCAAAAAATTTCAAATTTTCAACAATAAGTCATCGGTAAAGTATAATTAATACCAAACAAAACTTTTTTCAAAAAATTTCAAATTTTCAACAATAAGTCATCGGTAAAGTATAATTAATACCAAACAAAACCCCAAGATCCATTATATTCTCAAGGACAATATTTGCCACGATTACAAAATCTTATTTATATGAGATTGTAAGACAATTTATTACCGTATTGTATATCCCTTTTTGGTTACTAATAAAATTATATATAAATATTGACGTAATTCAGACCATCTCCTGTAACAATCCCCTCACCAAAAAATAATTCCCTAAGATTGATCCGAAGCCCACTGAGACTTTTAACGTCCAAGAGAGCAAACATCTAAACATGAATAATTCAAGTAGTGAGACTCTAGCTGCAAATCAAAGTCTTCAGATCCCTTCAGAACATTAACCGCAAGGGAGAGAGAGAGGGCGAAACCTGGCACATATCACACCGACATGGTACAGTCGTCCGCCAAAACTCTGGGGGACACACCTCACTTTTATTATGATACCAGTAAACCCGTGCGAGACTTTCGCCCTTTCAACCTTCCCTTACCTCTCCTCCCCCCCTCCCACCAAATACTCATCAAAGCTTAAACACAAAACAGCAAAAAGAGTTTATTAATGTGAAAGTATTTACAATTTACAATACCTCTTTGTATAAATTTTTTTATATCAGAATGCAATCATCTTGATTTTATTATTTGTCATTTTCGGTAATTGATACAAACATATTTTTAGGTTTAGTGACTCTTGAAAAGGCTACATAGAGTTTATCATTAGTAAATACAGCATTTGGCAAGTACAATCCAGCTCTTTGAAACTTTTGTCCTTGAGACTTATTGACAACAGAAATAATATATAGGTTTTTCTTTTAATTTAGATTTTAGACAAATAATGTGCTTTAACTTAAACTGACTATTCTAGGTATGGAAGTCGGCAAAGAATCCTATCCACTGATACCTTATTCATCGTCGTAGGCTTTGTAGTAGTAAAGAAAAGGGTATGTTGACAAATAAATAATATATAGGATCTTGCACTTCATTATGTCTCATAACTGCTTATAATGAAATAGATGAAAGAGTAGGAAGATCAGGTGACAAATGAAGAAGTTTAAAGAAGAGCAAGATAGAAAGAAAACTATTCTTCAAATGATTCTACAAATAAAGTACAACTGGGTGGGTCACATTATGAGAAGAAATGGCTTATTGAGTGGAATCGTAGAAGACAAATTGGATGGGAAAAGAGAAGAAGAAAGAACACAAATGCATCAGATTGATGTCCTCAAATAAGAAAAGAAGATGAAGTTTCAGGATCTAAAAATGAAGCTGCTGGTAGGATATGTAGGAATACTCAATTTGGAAAAGTAAACGGATCTGTTGAAACCCAGATATATATATATATAAATGATACAAATGTATAGGTATTTATACGTAAACATATTTGTAACCTAGACTTTATTATTTAATAGCCTACATTATTTTAGATGTAATTCATTTTATTTTATTTAGACATATATTATAAAACATAGACCTATAATTTGCATTATGCATCAAAACCTTTGGGGATATACACTTCAATGGCCGCATGGTCTAAGGTATCACTCTCACTATAGACTAAACTGCCAATGACGGAGAGTTTGTGGTTTGAATCCCGGCTGGGTTTACTGAGGGTGAGTTTTCCCTAAATGGTTTTCCACTCTCTCTTAAAGCAAATTCGAATAAACTTTCTCTAAATTAAAACTTATTGATCATTTATATATTAGCTTAATTAGTAATTATGCGTATAGTCCAGACCGGAATTAAGAAGCTGTGGACATTTTGGGGTACAAAGTTGAAGATAAATTTTATCTGGGGGTACACGAACATAAAAGGTTGAATACCACTTGTCTAGGCTATAACTCGGGTAAGAATAAAGATGGTAGAACATGGAGAAAATGCCCCATCATTTGCGTGAAAGGAGAGTGATAAATTAATAAAGCAAAACCAGCCTCGATATACACAAACAGGATTCGAACCTTGATATCTCCGTCATCAGTAAGCTAGACTAGGTGAACTTGATGTTTAATTCGCGTGCCCACCTAAACGTGTTTATTCAGTTGTTGACATATGTGTGTTTAAAACGTTATATGGAATGATATTTTTTTATCATCGTGTCTAACTACCTGTTTAGGTTATACGCATTTATTTTATAACTCTGACAGCTTAGGGATGAGGAAGGAATCATTTTAGAGGTAGCTTTATCTCATTGACGTGGAAAAAGCGTGTGAAATCGTTTAGAAAAAAAAATCAAACTGAGATTCGATCCCGATATTCCGTCATCAGCAGGCCAGTCAATCATTATCCTGAGCTCTTTGACTATTCGGTCACTGAATTGAATGAATGGTAATTATTTTTTAATAGATCAAACCTTTGATTAATTAACTCTTAAATATATTTTTTATAACCTCTAAAGGAACAAATCCAATAAAAAATATATGAACAATTTTGTTGTTCAGTGTTAGGTTTTTCTTAGGCGTTCAAAACAATGGCTGAACTAATTTTGACAAAAAAAACAACCGTTTTAGAGGTTAGGGGTCCAAAATTTCTGAAAAAATAATAGCTTCCAACGAAAAGATGAATTTCCTAGCTAATTTCCAGCTTTTCTGTTGTGTGAAAGGTGACTCGTCCGTACAATTATTATTTGTTTACATCGCCACCAGAAAACCCTGATTTGTGTATTATTTGTTTTATATCGACAAAGAAAGTATTTCTCTTTGTTTTAAAATAGTAACACCTCAGATATTATGGTACAACAATTAGATATAGCTGAGAGAAGATTCATTTTAAAGTCCTCTGAGTGGTGTGAAGGATAAAAGTATGCGTTTTTCTTCAAATTAAACACCATAAGCTCAAAATGTATGTAAAGTTTATATCCTTTGATAAGTAAAATTTTAGCTATAATGTAGAGCAAGGCCTCATGCTATATAATATAGCTCCTCAAATAAAAAGATTTTTAGTATATTTCAGTGCAATGTGCAGCCATAACTAATCCACTAATCTAAATGTATTTACATATGTTTTCCCGTAATGCCTTTAATACAATAGTAATAATCTATTTTAATAAAATGAGGAGTTTTGTTTTTCTGTCTTTCTGTCATGAACAATGCGCAGTATCTAACGCATGCAGAAACCTGAAATGTTATAAATAGTATCCCCTAAGCGCAAACCTCAAAAATGGAATTTTAAATTTTTTATTAGATTTTTTAAATGTATTAAAAACTCGGTTGGAATAAATAAAATGAAGATTTTTTTTTTCTGTCTGTTTGAAGTAAATATAATCGTAGCCCGGGTTAACCACGTAATGTATTGCATGGCTACCCCGGGCAACGCTGGGTACTTCTGCAAGTAGTTCAACCTAAGGAATGCTCTGAAGTCCAGTTTTTTTCGTACCTTTGTGTACTGTGGAGTTAATACGCTTTTACTCTAGTCTCTTCTTTCTATTTCAACCTTATTTTCTATTCACTCTCAGAAAGGTTGTTGAATTAGGGAGAGCACGTGTATGAAGTAAAAAAATCTAGGACAACTTAAGTACTATTTGCATTCAGCGAAGCCAGATTCCCAATATTCCCTTAATTTCTTTCTTTCCGGATGTATTTGTACTGTCCGGATTGATGGGGGTACTTCAAACCATATGCTGGCTCTTGAGTGATTTTTGTTGGTTTTTCTGACAATGTCATTTGTCAGGCGTCCAAGAATATCGTACTCAAAATTATATTTAAAAAATATCTTACCAACTTCGATTTCTGCATGGTCTAAGGTGCACCTCTCGCATTAGCTTAGAGGTTTGATAGAATCCCGGTAGAGTTTTACTGAAGTTGGATTTCTCCAAAATGGTTTTCCATTCTTCCACCACGAAAATACTGATACAATTTATCCTATGAATATAAATTTCCGCATCTCTAAAACCATTGGTGTAATTAGTACGTTAGAACGGTTATTAAGACGAGATGATAAAAAAAAATATTAAAATACCTTCAACCAAATATTCAAAATATTTATAGTTTTAACCTAAATCATTTCAGAAGAAGAATTATATGTTTCTTAAATTTATTTATATATAATTGTATATTATATATGTATTACTATTTAATTTTAGCGTCTGGAATCTTTGACCGGAAGTGATTTATAGTATTTAGTGCAATCGCTTGCCCTGTAGGCTTTTAGCTGCTTTAGTGTCACAGAACGTTGCCCAGAGTATACCACAGGAGATTGTCTACAAGAAGTAACCTCAATTAGATGATTTGATGATAGTGATCAAGAAGATATGGAGCCAGGAGTGATCGTAGACCTAACTTAAGTTCAACTAACCGAACCCTGGTTGCCGATGGGATTATCCCCCTTTCGTGAAAAATACCCATGGTAGCAATCAGGAATCTAACCCGGATCCCCTATGTTAGTAACCCGGTGCACTGGCCCTTACACCATGGGGCTGGTATTAAATATATGATACATGATTATATAATAGGGGGGATTTTATGAATACTTGTGTAGGTTCGTGATTGACGTTAGATTTGGCTTTTAAATGTTTATTAATATTACTATAACGTCTACAAATGTGATGTTTAAAGTGCTGTTAAAGTGAAGAAATTTATTTAATATAAAGAAGTGAATGATCGAATGAAGTGTTATTAGGTTTACTTAATGGCCTGTCTGACTGCTAGGTGGTCCCTGCACGGTCGTCAAACTTGGTTCCTTGGGCTCGAGTGACAGTCCCCACCGGTACTTAACGAACCCGATGACTTAGCCCGCGTGACCCCTTAGAATACGATCTTCTGTAGTCAGCCCCGAGGAGCTCAAGATAACCCCCCCCCCTTTTAACCAGGACGCTGGTCTAGTTCCTAGCTTGGGACTGCTGAAACCTCCTTTTGCGTCAGATCATCTAGTTTGTTTGTTTATTGATTCATCATAACAATCCTCGTAACATTCGTTATGTCATTCGCCACTCACAACATAAAATGTTTACAGGAACATTCCTTCCAATTGAGGCTGTTCATTGACAATATTATTAAAATAAACAAAAGTTGAAACGTAATTTAATATTTAGAAACGCAAATCAGTGGTCACAATATATAACGCATCACTCTCGTGTAATACTGGATAGCTAGTGGATATAATATCTAGGATCAAATACCAGTTGGATTTTCTAGATGTGGTGTCTGGTAAATGTTTTACCATGTTCCATGAAATTATAAATTTCTGGTTCCTTTCCCACTAGCAAGAACGTGGAAAGTAGATTTTTCTAGGGGGTTTCAACAGAAAATTCTGCTAAGCCATTAGCCAATAAAATTTTTTGAACGTACATATGGATTCCCGTTACGAGGAATTAATTAAATTCCAGGTGGGTTGAGACCCCCAAGCGTCGTTCTTTTTGGCTTAGCTTAGTTTAGTTAGTGTATAACCCGAATGGGTACTTAGCTAAAATAGGGTGTAAAAGAAAGAAATTGAAACATTCAAGTTTGAAAAAACACTAGAATATATTTTTTGAAAGACAGGTGTATGATATTATTTACTATAGTTCAAACTAGAATTCTTTACGTTTACATAATTCAACTTTTATGTTTTGCTCTTACATAAAATTGGTTTTGCTAATGACCATTAACCGTATTTAAAAATCATGGGCCAAATTTTTTTTAATGTTTATTTTATAACAATATTTTTTTGTTTACCTGTGAACATTTTTTTTTTTTCAATTTTTCTCCAAACATCTACAAAGTAGTTGAAGATATTTGTTGGAAGTGGATTTGTAGAGAACTTGAAACAATCTTAGACTTCTTCTTCCGTCTTCTCATACAGTTAGTACAAAGAAGTTAATTAAGCGAGGAGAAGCTGAGAGAAACCACTTTCGCTGCCGAGAAGAACAAGTAGCAATTCAAATCAGTTGAAAGAGGCAAAGACATGCTCCATTATTCCTTGTTTCCTTAGCAGAGCACTACATACTTCATCTTTTCCATTCTCATTGTAAAACGCTCGTTGAATCACGTTTTCATGAGTTCTTTTGAAAATAATTTATCGACAGGAACGTGGCGGAAAACTTAAATCTTTCACAAGTTTCGGAATTTGTGTAAGATAATCTGATATGCACATTTTGAAATGAAATACTAGGATTGTTAAGATGGTACCTTACCAAAATATAACTACTGAGGGAAATAAGTGGGTTTTTTAATAATAACAACACATTTAAAAGTACAAATATATTTTTTTGAGATACACATTGATAATATTTTATTCTATTTTATTACTATTGTATACAAATTGATACTATTTTTCATATCACATGATCTGATGTATGAATATATGAAAATAGCTCTAATAGCTTTTTATAGCTGTCAGCTTGTTCATTTGTGAAGAATGTGGTATATAATAACGGCTCACTGCTTCTTCCTACTACAGTAGCCCCAACGTTTTTTTGGTGCCGACTGACAGTTCACAGCTGACTTCTTACAGCTGCTAAACACATGTTTTTGCAGATAATATGGTCAAATGTTGTCTGGTAGCTTTTCAAAGCCGTCAGCTGTCAGCTGTGAGCTGTCACTTAGCACCAAAGAAGCCATGGGGTCACTGTACCTTCCCGGGCTATACATATTTTAATCACAAAAATAGGTAAGCATAGTAACTTGGGCTCGCCCGAATTGCGCCAATTCTCTTAGCTCAGACCCGAATTGCGCCAAGAGCTTAAAAGTGCCCCCCCAGACCGGATCAGTTCACAGCTGACTTCTGACAGATGCTAAACACATGTGTTTGCAGATCATATGGTCATATTTTGTCTGATAGCTTTTCAAAGCCGTCAGCTGTCAGCTGTGAGCTGTCACTTAGCACCAAAGAAGCCATGGGGCTACTGTACCTTCCCGGGCTATACATATTTTAATCACACAAATAGGTAAGCATAGTAACTTCCAACGTAAGGATGAATTTCTTAGCTAATTTCCAGCTTTTCTGTTGTGTGGATAGTGACTCATCAGTACAATCAGGACTTACTTGGAGGAGAGTGGGTAGAT
The DNA here is from genome assembly GCA_902141375.1 of Timema poppense. Classification (NCBI taxonomy): domain Eukaryota; kingdom Metazoa; phylum Arthropoda; class Insecta; order Phasmatodea; family Timematidae; genus Timema; species Timema poppense. Next base: position 3,030 of record CABFOV010012162.1, on the reverse strand, counting down.
CATTTAAGAAAAATCATCCTAAGCATTCGGTTGGAACTATATCCTCAGCTTCTCAATTAATGGCAAACCAGAATGAGCCTTTCATCCATTTCTGGTATCCATCAATGTGTGTATTAATGAGAATAGATTTAAAAAGGTGAATACAGACTTCTTACCTATGATAATTCACTCGGGACTGAGTACTTATTTCGTTTTAAAATGATTCAGGATTGAGATCGGCGTAGCCGGAGTGAGGAATAGAGGCTCGTCACATGATCAACCAATCCGTGAAAGGTAGCTGTCATAGCAACCGATGCACGTTGCCAGATTTCTTGAGTCACTGAGCATTCCCGTATAGTAGTAACGCACAAACTCCCACTATGTGGCAACTATGCTCCCCAGCCTACCCTCCACGCTTATCCTAAAGCAGTTTAAAGGCAGTATATGTTGAATATAAGATGAGAGTGGGTGGTTAGAGCTTCCCGAATCTTCTATTAAACATTCTTGTTTGTCATGGGTCCAGGTATGTTTTTCATTAATAAAATGTAACTTTCCAATTATGGGTTTTTTAATACCCACTTGGTGTTAAGTACCGAAAGAATCATCTTGTATACGCCACCTATCTTCAAAATACATTAACAGTATGTCATTGTGTGTGTGTTAAATCTTTGAAAATATATGTTCTGTATAACATAATTAAGCTCTAAATAATTAGGCCCTATACATATTAACTGATTCATCATTAAAACTGTATAAATTAAAATAATATCTGTGTTTATATTATGTATCATATTATTTTTAATATCATAATCCTAGCTATTTTAGATAACTTTACCACCAGTATAAAGAGCAAAATTAGAATCTATATCTGAAGCCCCTGGTGCTATACGACTTTCTAACCGCTCTACAGTAACGTTAGCATAATTGTATATTTGTCTCAGCTTTAGGCGTTTAAGCAAGTCTGGAGTTAAATCTGTTTTTAATATTGTGATATTAATATTTAATAATGTCAAGATGAAAAAAAGCTTCAAATGCAACCGTAGTCGTTCTAAAAAAATACTGTACCTAATATAAGTGTAATTATTTGCAATTTTATATATGTTTGAACACAGAGTTTAAAAATAAATATTAAAATTAATAAAAAACACTGATAAAAGTTGTACATTTGTTCCCCATGTCCAAATATGCTATATTTGTAAAAAAAAAATCTATAACATTACGTTTGTTTTTAGTACTTATTTAACATTTTTGATGAGTGTGGGTCGAGTGACGAAGCAAATATATGAAATCAGAGTGTGTGGATCAAAAAGGAAGGCACAACTTTTTGCCTACCCCATAAGGGAACATCGCGATCAGGAAGATATTTATGACGACGACATGGCATTCAATTACCCGTCCAAAGTAATACATGCCTACATTTAATTAATTTATATACTTATGTTAATATTATTAATAATATTATCGTTACAATATTAGAAACAGTTTTACTGGATATTTGTTGTAAATCATATATTTATAGTAAACAAAACGATTATGTTTAATTTTTAATGAAATACATTGGCATCTACCTAAAACTAAATTGTGATAAATTCTACATATTATCAATTCTGCCAGAGTATCAAGCTAAACCATTTCAACTTTACATCTAAAGATACCCCCTAACCAATTCCAGGCATATTGGCCTGAAAACCAGAAGAAAACAAGGAATACGTATAATTCTCCACAAAGTTTCCTACTTCTCCAAGCTAAACTCTTACGTCTAGTCATCATTATTATGCAACTCATGGCTAAACTGTCTTGACCAGAGTTTTATATTAGAGCACCCGAGAGAGCGAAGAGAAAATAAAGAGCGAATCTTTTACAAACTGTTTATTATTCAGTAATCGTGTAATAGACCCCCATTGTTTTATGGACTGAACCTTTCAGATATTTGAAATGTCACGGAAAGTTTAAGTTTAAAGTTTACCGTATTGTTGATATTATCTGGGGACTCAGATGTTGCTGAACTTTAAATTTTAGTAGCTACAAACGTGTAACTTGCGGAGAATGACTTGTTAAGGAAGCTTTAGAAGGATTTTGAGATTTTAAAAATAGAAGGGCTTGTGATATATACAGTGAAATTTGCAGATAACTTGGTGGTACTATTGTTACGAGATTGGTGTCCTACTGCTGTCACTATTATTTAGAGACTCATGTCATTTGTTTGCACTCTCTCTATTTAGCCTATTTTAGCATGTATGCAGCCATTCTAGCAGCCAAAATGGAGTGTAGTTGAAAGTAAAGAAACACATCTGGAAGAGTCTGGGTTTATTTTATTCCAGTACTTCTTAAAAAGAGTTTCTTTTTAAATTTTGGTTTTATAAAATTGCAGCTTTAAATTCGATTTTTTGAAATAAGAAAGGTTTGTGCATAGTCTCAATGTATCAGCTCTCATTTTAAAAACAAAATGATGAAAATACTTTTGATATAACTCTCAGATTCATCATTTAGAAGACTCGCTTAATGTTATAAATATATGAATGATAAAATAGATGGGTTTTTTTTAGCTTATAGCATAATGTATTGACGTCTTAACCATAAATTCATTAGCTAAGTCGTATATTTAATTACTATATTTCACATCAGGGAGTGCTAATGTAACTATATTATGACTCGAGTAGTTGGAGTCTTATTTCTAACAGGAAAAACTACCAGTTGTGATTTTACATATTTTCTCCAAGTCTAAGCTGAGCAGTGGATTTTTATTAAAACACCCTTTATTTGATTTCATTCAGTTGACTCATAATAGCATACATTTTTTTAAATATCTACAACGCTTGTGTTTCATTATTTAATTTACTGGTTCACTGTATCTAAAAACTCGCATACACAAACATCATAAACCACTTTTGTCTTAAATTTATTTCTATTAAATTAAAAAAGAACGCATGCCTATTAAAGAACCTTCAAAATGAAAGGTAGAAATTATTTATATGAGAAAATGTTTCATCGCAAGCACTCTTGATTTCGTGGATTCCTTAGGGGTATTGCAATTATATGTATCTTTGAAAC
>CABFOV010012161.1:0-12040 GCA_902141375.1 Timema poppense | reverse complement strand
ATTATAAACTGACCAAATTTCTATCGACCTTGAAGCTCCTGATAGTGGCGAGTAGTGAAGTCTGTCGGACAAAATTTAAATTGAGGAGTAGTTTCTATTTCCGGAATAGGTGGCGATCTGGATGGGAATTAGTGGAACGAAAGTTTTTAATAATCTTTTATAAACGATTAATTCAATATGTGCTAAATAATTAAATCTCTTTGTACCTTTTTTATGCATGTAATTTTACCTTAATGTTTTTTATACCTTGTATTTTAAAAATGTCAAGTCTTCAACTATAATGCTATTGGTCCTTTTTTATCTTGCGAACTTGTCGCTGATTGGCCTCCCCAAAAATCACGATTTCCTGTTCAGGGAGATGACGCCGTTAACACGGCCATTCACTCTTTGGATTCAATTAACGCGAGACATATTTTGTTTTCTTCCTTCTTTTTAACTTGCTTGAAGAATCGTTTCAAATTTGACATGTAGTCTTTTTCCTTTTTGTTTATTTCTTGTTTTGGTATTATGAGGTAAAGTTTCCGTGTAGTTATTTTCCTGATTATGACCTTTTAGGTTTTTATTAGTTTGTAGTTTTTTTTTTGTATTGTAATGTAACGCTAAATTTGTCAACCATGAGACCTGTTTTTTTATGTTATGGTTTCAGTCGGCAGCCTATAGACCACGCGATTTAAAATATAATCAAACAAGGGATTAGGTATGATGGTTGAAGACTATTTTCTTGGTCTTTATTAATATTATTTTTGGAGCTCTGGTGTTCTACTGGAGATATCTTTTATAAATCCTTTTAACAAATCGGTAATGTAGTAAATGTAAATTTGTTCTCTTTTGCCTTAAATTATCCTTATAAAATGTGTTTAATTTTTTTGTCTATTAATAAATACTAAAGTCCTTTTTGTAAAAAAAAAAAAATTAAACACATTTTATAAATTTTCGAACCTTTCCTCCATGTAAATATGGATACATCCACATAAAATTAAACCTACTTTACCATAACTCACTAGCGTATTAATATGCGTACAACCCAGAGGGGTAGTAAGACGCGGTTGTTAATTTTGTTTGATATATACATATATTTTAACATCTTTTCTTGGCTATATTATCCCTTTAGTTTTAGCGCGGAAAACTCCAATATGATAAAATTTCTACATTTCTTTGAATGCTTTTGAATATAGAATATTTTAGTTTTCATTACAATCTCTGAAACCTCAAACAAGCAGATGTGAAGTGGATATAATATTATGATTCTTGTTTGGCAATGAAAAGTTATAACAATTGGAAAACTAAAGAGCAATAACATATGAACAAATACTATATTATTATTAATTATTATTATTATTAGCACCGCGTCTTACTACCCGTTCGGGTTATACGCACTTACGCTAATGTGTAATGGTAGGGTGATTGTGAGATGAAATGAAGGACCTACAGTTTAACGTGGAATCCGAACCACGGTGGAGGCCTGGCATTCCCCACATTCACAAGATGTATTTTCAGAGGTGAAGGAAGGGTTTGGTAATCAGATAAATCTGTGCCGGGACCGAGGATTGAACCCCAGCCGCCAGCACAGAAGTCTGACACCTTACCCCTAGACCGCCAAGTCACCGACAACAAATACTATAGTATTTCACTTTATGTTTACGTTGATATTCTCAATTATTTTTAAGATCAATTGACATTTAAAAATTCAATTTTTTAATAGTTCACACCCACAGCCTCACTAACGATATAGCTGGTTTTAAAAATACGATCATGCAAATAAAAATATTTCTACCATACTCAGATTATTGTGAACGTCAAACCTTTCCCTGCCAGGTCTAAAGGAACAGACAGACAGACAGACTAAAACGCCACGCATTCAACTTTCACTAGATCTCGGTTTAAACCGAGTCCACTACCACCGGGCTCGTCTATCACAAATTGCTGCAAACCGTCAAATTACAACAATGGGGTAAAACGAACAATAAGTATTAGGCAACAGAAAATATAGCCTGTAGGAACTTCTTTGGGACTCACTCTAAAACATCTTATTTATCATGCAAAAACATGCCTGGATTAATATCCTACCAAAGAAGAAAAACTACAACGCAATCGGTTAAGTGGTTTACTTCCCCTCCGAATGAAGTTGTGCTACGTATTTTTAACGCTCAAGAAAAATTGATTGACTTGGGCTGGGTTTTAACTAATAGTTAGGATCCAAGATATCAATCTGTACAAAGAAAATGTTCCGATATATGTTTGTAAATTTTTTAGACACAATCGTAATTATTATAACTTATTTGTCATATTACTATCATAACTGATTGTAGGCTTACACATTTTAAATTGTATAAAATATGTATCTGATTATAAATAAAAATGTGGACGAAAATTAATGGTTTAGGTTATTACTAGTTCTTCATAGCAACGTGTAGTCTACTTATTTTAACTCAGTCATTATTACAAATAAATATAAATATTCATAAACGACAAAAATACAACCTTTAAGAGAATAAAACATTGTTGGTATACAATAGTTTTTAAAATATAATAATATATCTATACAGATTATGATAGAATTTAAAAAATAAACACAAATATGTTACACTCAAAGTAACAACTCATTTTTTGGGTTCCGTACCAAGAATGGTACACTTATTAAAAACTCAAGCTAAATAACTTTTTTCGGTCCCACACAGATCTCAACATTTGAACGGTTAGACATATAAAGCCAAAACTTGGGTTGCAGTTATGTGAGAGCGTGCCCACATGAAATTGGTCGGTAGCAATTTTGAAAAAAACACGAATAACGGAATTTGTGAGTCATAAAAAAAAGTAGGTATACGTTTTAACCTTATTATTTTTACCCAAATATAAAGGGTATTTTTTTAAATCTTTTACCGTGAGGGTTTCAAATATATATACACATATAAAATATTTTAATATAATAGTATGCATATATTTTCATTTTTTTTAAACAAACATACGCATAAACGGAATTTTAAAAATGTTAAGGAAACACTGAAAAAAAGGAATATTTAAAAACAAATGTTTTATACTGTAAAAATGATTTCATTTATATGCAAATGATACTTTTCGAAATATTTATATATTACTCTCACACGGTACTTTTACTCATGAAAGCCACCTGCCGACAACTTTCGATGGAGCAGAACCACATAAACGAGAAGAGGATGGTGAGCCTTGGCACGAAATTAAAATAACCTGCACCAAGTGCACACCTGACACTTAATAATGCGCAAAGAATGAAAAGTAGCCAAACAATGCAGATTATTAAGTCATAGAGAAATTGCTGAAAGTTTGTTTTCTAATAGTTTTGGTTCCTAGTTAAAGCTAAAGTTATATTTAATATAAATTAGTACACCTTAAGTTTTCTTATTTTGTTCAATAAGTCATAACCGATCTCAATTAGAGACACACGTAGCATCCTAAGGTTTCATTTTATAAATTTATTTGAGGTATTTGACGTGCATTTTCTGAACCGAGTGATAAAATCAGCACACTACTTTGTTACTATATTAAAACTTGAAAATACACAAAATCCCCGTCCATTAGCTTAGGTTATAAGAAGAAACAAATGTTTCACTAAAAATAAAAGTTCCACAGTGTATGGAATCGAACCTAGTATCCCTAAATCAGTATAAAAACATGCAATCGATTGAGCTAAGCTGTCGCACTATCTGTACGTTAAATAAATATGTAATAATAAGAAGAATAAGTATAATAATAATAACCAATAGTTATTTGCTAAGTATGAGATTTTAACATATAAGTAGTAATGCAGCCTACAAAATAAATCATTTATTTGTTCTTGAAATTAACTTGGAAGGAGTAATAACAGTTGGCTTACTGCTAAACATAAAATGTGTTCCAACCCTCCTCTTAGACAAGCGCCATTTAACTATTTTACTCTATAAGGGGACATTCACGGCCAGCCAGCACACACAGAACTAACTATTTATTAATATGTTTGTAGTGCCAGGAAAACTTCACTGTTTCTTAGGTAACCTTCATATAGTCAATCTTAAATCAATAGGACAAGAAAAGAGTGTTTAAGGCAATTTTTGAGGGTAAGTTTTTTTGTTTTTTTCTTAGCACCGCGTCTTACTACCCGTTTTGGTAAAACGCCTAAGTACTAATTACTCTAATGAGTTAGGAATTATAAAGGGTGAAGTTAGAGGAAGTGAACCCGCATTCGCGTGGAGGGAGAGTGTAAAACCACTTAGGAAAAACTACCAGAGTTCAACCGAGTGAGATTAGAAACTCGATCTCCACATCCTTGTCAGGCGAGCTAAACAGTAAACTAGCGCGTTGGCTAACTACGCCACCGGGGCGGGTCTGAGAGTTGTTGATAACCTCAGTGTGGTAAAAACATTATTGATTGAACTTAAAGATTAAAGCCCCAAGTTAATAATAGATTATAGACCAGTGTGATATCTGCTCGAAACACTCACAAAATAAAATATTTAATATCTTAAATTAAACAAAACTACATAGTAAAATAAATATTCTAGGAAATACGGTAAATAATGTATATTAGACTGCTTCGGTATTCATACGGACAAAAAAAGATCTTATATGTTCCATTTTCAGTGATGAATGAAACAGGGTGCTTGCCGAGAATATTGAGACACGTTTACCTAAATTGTTTCCCAACTTCCCTCAAAGCAAATGTGGTTACATCACCTTTAATTTGTATCTTTTTAATCACTATCCCCCAGTAATTAGTAGTAAATATGGTTGAAGTAGGTAATATTTTGTTACTTCTAAATATTTTCCTATAGTAAACTCTGGATTTTACTATCAGCTTCACGGAAGAACGGAATTTCACCTTCCGGCTGGTCCACAAAATCCATTATAGCTAGGCCTATTAGTATTTCCAGGGACTCACAGCAAAACACCTGATAAAACTAATGTTAAAACCTGCCTGGATATAAAAACTACGTAAGCCTAGTTGAAAAAATATTACACTGCAATCGTTTATGTGGTTATAAATATCCTAGATAAAATATACACAACATCCATCCGAAACTTTAACAGGGACTCGAACCCCAAAACCTGGGTATATCATATTACAATTTTCCTGGTTGATATCCTACAGAATAGAATTAACTACGGAATTAGTTGTTGACAAATATCCGGCGGGTCCTTCACAAAGACTCACAACACAAAACATTATTAAATCATGCTAACACTTGCTTGGATTAATATTCTACAAAAAAAACCTATATTTAAATCGGTTAAGTGGTTCTGTAGATATATACAAATATCCGGCTGGCACTTCACCGGGGCTCACACCAAACCTGTGATTATAATTATTATTCTAATTTTTTTTTTGGTAAATACTCTACAGAATAATCAAAACTACACCACGGTAAATGTGTGGTTTCATAGATATAGACAAATAGCCGGCTGGCACTTCACCGGGACTCACACCAATACACCCAATTATAATTACTATACTAAAAAATGCCTGGATAAATACACTAAAGAATAATAAAAACTATCCCACAGTAATTGTGTTGTTCCATAAATGAATACAAACATTCGGTTGATCCTTCACCGGGACTCACACCGAAACACCTGATTATACACAAATAATGCTCAAACCTTCTTGGATATTGGTCCCGTACAAAAGTAAAACCACACCGCAATTGGTTAAATGGTTCCAGAGATAAATAAATCCGGCCTTATATTTAAAAGCAAATCAAACCATGACTCTATGTATGCGAAATCCTCTCTTAGCAGACATCCTGATTAATAGAAATAAATGCACCGCAATAGGTTGTGAAATTACATGTATCCTTGGCTATAGACAGCTATTCTTAAATATAGTACAGAACTACAATATATTTTTACTTGAATATATTTATATTCCAAACCTTAAAAAAGCAGAGATATTATGTAAGGTGGTTTTAAGCTCGTAAAACAAAACAATATTTATCCTTGCTTTTCAATTATTATTTAAACCTCCTCACTCTGATATTGTATTATTACTTGCCTACGACATGACCAGTTTTATTGTTTGGATTTCCATAATTGATTTAGTAAAAAATAGATTTGACAAACATAATCACATTTTACATTATACATTAAATGTATTATAAAATGATAATAATCAACGCAAATCTTAATAAACTACACCTTTTCTCAACGAAAGTATTAATTATTAAAGCGTTTTACTAATAGTTATATTATAGTCGCTATGGTAAGATCAAATAAAGTATGGAATTGAACTATGCTTCCACAAAGTTATACACAGTCATAATAACTTTGAAGAAACAAATAAATTCACTTTTATAACTATATCATTATCAAAACAATAAAGTAAAATTAATTTATTATATCAAACCATTCGGGCATTGCAAAAAGACATAACCCCTCCCCCATCATTTCTTTCCAACAGTCAAGAAATAATTTAAGTACTTAAGGCCTTCTCTAACTTGGGCTTTGGGCGTAGCTAGGCAAACTATTCTGCATTCATGTGTGGAGGTATATAATACCTCGCGGGCCGACTGAATAAGTTGCTACCTTTCAATTGCGACGGAGTGTACATTGCATTATTTTTTCTTAATCAAATTTTACTCTATTTTATCTTTCATTGACTTGAAAATATTACTATTTTAACTTTTTGCGTAAATACTCTAATATTAGCCGTATTTTCATAAAATAAATAATCTTAACGTTTGATTTTATATTTAACTATTTTTAAGTGGAAAACATAAGTCAATTATACAGGGTGATGTGGGGAGGCTGAAATAATTAGACGATTAGTAGCTTGAAAATTAACACTTTGATTTAAAACTAAATATTCACTAGCTAAATAAAAGCAAACTACATACTACAATTTTTCACTTTTTGAAGCTAATGCCACTCAAGTGAACGCCACCGGGCGTCATACAAACCTCAGCACGTTGTCCATGACTTTCCTAAGCATATATCGTCTAATTTTTTCCTATCCACCAGGCGCGGATTTGGTGGCTAGGAGGTGTCAAAGGATCCGTTGAGCCCTCCGTGAAAGTTTAAAAAATTAATACAAAAAATAAAATGAAAGTTTAAATTTTAGAAAGAAAATACAACACAGATAAATTATACATTTTTTTTATTTTTTTACGCACAGATATCTCATAAGCTGGGTCCAAATGAGCGTTATTCATCCATGTTTAATCAACATTCGATATGACTCACGCGATTGTGGACAAAATATTCGTTTTCATGTACGAATATTTGTCATGAATAGCGAGTAACTAACATTGTTCCACATAGAGACGGTAGACTACCACACATAAAAAAAATACTAATAATCGCCTGAGAGAAGTTCATCCACGAATACCGAATCTAGAGTATATGTGAACAGCAGGAGCGGCAGAATTGGGGGGGACTCTGCCTCCCTGGAAATAATTTGTCCCTCCCTGGAATAAACTCCCCCCTCCCCTAGATATATTTCAAATCCTCTGATATTGTCGAATATGAAGCTGAAAGATATTCTTAAATCAAATTCTAAATGATTTCTAGATGCATTCTATTGTCAAAAACTTGCCGGAAAAGGCCGCTATAAATAACTTCTAGAATAGAGGCATCTAATTAGCAGAAAAAGTCAGAGGAGGAGAGCCCTAAATAGCTTCCAAGGTAATCCAAATTTCAAAAATTTCTAGGTGAGGGACACTTTAAATGGCTTATAAAAGAATTTAATTAAAAAGAAATTAAGGTGAAAACTACTCATAGCTTATAGAATGAACCATTTTTCAAAAATTGTTGAAGGACCACTCTAAATAGTTTATAAAAACTATCGGATTTTAAAAAATAGGAGAGGATGACCACGGTTTAAAACATACATAAGATCAAATATGAATGAGAAACTATTAAATGGCTTTAAACAAAAATCTAATATTGTAAGTAACTATGTTATTTATAACTATGACCCCCCTATGAAAATGATTTGGATCCACCCCTGCGCCCCACCAGTACTAACATAATTATATAATTGGCAGAGCGTTTCTTCTGTCTGTACAGAGCTTTGTTTCGCGATATCTTTCAAATGCGTTGACCAATTTTAATGAAATTTGGCAAGGACTTTCTTTGAGTCAAGTCCAATCAAAATATTCACAGATTATTTTGGATTTGTTTATACATTTAAAGATGATGGCTACTCAAAAATCTGTCCGTCTGTTCCGTGATAAATGGCATATGTGTGGACCAATTTAACGCAATTTAGCATAGATATTGTTCCAACCTATTCCTAACGCTTTATGCGAATGTTATTCAGTACGATGACCGTTTAAAGGGATATAATTTACCCACAAGCACAATTCTTGGCCCTGACATTAAACAAACCCGGGATCCTTTGATACATACCACTAACCTATCGTATATTCATGTACGAACTGTCTGTAATTTAAATTTTAAGTTGCATACTTTATCATTATAGTTTGATGGGTGATTCTCGGCCGTCTACTCATTAGACCTACCATATTAAGGTGGAAAGGAGGTTTAAACTCAATTTCAAAATTTCATATCTTAGATTTATAACTTATTTATAATAATAATAATAATGGAAACAATGATTGAAAATTTAAAGTACAATAATTATTATTGTTCATATTTTTTCTATCACTTACACAAGTCTGTACTCATGCCTTATTTCCCTCTTAGAAATACTTTGAAGGACTCTTTGGTAGCTATTTATTCGAATTTTAATCAGAACACAAGATAAAAAAATAACTTGTCAGTGAACAATCCCTGAAAGTTGATTATTTTTATTTAAATAAATCTATTGGCTTTTAACTCCACTTTTATGAATATACTAATACTAACAAAATAGTTTTTCTACTTTTTACCACCACCACCACCACTTCCTTTTTCAGGTTGTATGCATACTATATTATATTTACTCCATAAAACTACGTCACGCTATTTTATTTTTATTTTATCCCCTATCCTCCCTTGTCATACATTGTCACAATTTTGTGATCCCCTTTCTAATATTACGTCACAATATCACGCTCCCCTTTTTAAATAGTATTTTTAATTGTAGAGCCTATATAACTCTTTTATTGAATTAATGTGTTCATAAGTGTTTGCCAAGCTCGACGATCGAGTTCGATGAGTCAATAGTTGTTTGTTTATAAGTACGTGCAGTCGAGCTTATTACACAGAACGCTGTTCGCTACATTTAATTGTAATGTGACGTCACACATTATCTGATCAACCCTCTTCCCCTTGTTACGCTTGGTCACGCCGAGGACCTCCCGAACCTCCAGATATGCTACGTAGATTATGGACAGCCCTAATGGTGTAGGGATGAGGAAGGATGCATTTAATGGGGTGTTTACACGATGCGTGAAATTGTGTTCTTTATCATGCTTATTGTGAGCATGCGGATGGAGAATGATAGAGATCCTATAAAGAGCACGTCTCAATACGCGCGCACGTACGCGGATCCGGTTCTAGAGATCAGATCCTAAATCAAGCCGTGTATGATTTTCCGTTCTAGGAGCAAGACATGGGATTCTCTTCAGCATTGTTGCCTTGTAGTAGTTTGGTGTACGGCATTTTAATTCAAGTATGTCTCTGCGGTGGAGTGATGCTCTAATACTTAAGTTTGTAACCTTATATGAAGGTGAACCCGATCTCTGGGATTCAACTTCTGAAAATTACAAAATAATTAGCTAATAAGTGGCAGAAAACAGCTTTATTAGTAGAATCCATGTTTAATTTGCCAACAAACACACAACCCCTTTCGGGAGGGATTCAGAAGTTGAACTGGCCACATTCTAGCATGCTCTCTACCTTGTACGTGTAAACACTCGGAGCACAGCTGTGAGAATGCTCCGTCCATGCTAGCCAAGGAGCATGCTCATGATCCACTTGCATGCTACTTGGCTGGCACGACTTCACACATCGTGTAATCCTCTCATTAGAGGTAATCACCCGAATTTGCGTGGAAGGAGAGTGAGAAACCATTTAGGAAAAACCCCTCTAAGTATTATTATTATTATTATTATTAGCACCGCGTCTTACTACCCATTCGGATTATACGCACTGACGCTAATGTGTAATGGTAGGATGATTGTGAGATGAAATGGAGGACGTGGGATCCGAACCACGGTGGAGGCATGGCACTTCACACATTCACATTTTGTAATTAATACACGTCTTGTCAGAGGTGCACTCTCAGTAAACTCAATAAGGATTTGAATTTCGATCTCTCCGTATTCAGCAGGCCAGTCTAACACTAGAGTGACGCCTTAGGCCAGTCGGTCACTGAAGCGGTTTTCTACTCTTAAGGCTCTTATAATATATTACGAGTTTATCTTATATCGATTGTCAAATCAATTATATTAACAAAAACGCCTCTTATAAGGCGTTTGGTTGTTTTTTTAATTTGTCAAAGCTTAAAGTTATTTTAGAGGTGGCGTCAATTGAATAAAAATCATATAATTTAAGAATATGGATAAAGACAATATACCTTCATGCATATCTATAATATTTCCCTTAATATTTATTTTCTACATTTCCACAAGTATTAACACAAACTTTAATTTATTGTAGAGAGAAGAATGAAGGTAGGCATGGCAGTTATACCTATGGTTTACGAATGCAGTTTTTCTGGGCTTCTCAACTTTTAATGCAACTTAACGCAAATAATCTACAAACTTAGTTACCATGCAAACAGTGGTGGATCCATAAAAAAAATGACACGATGGTTACCATGATACTGATACTTATATTGTTAATCCACATCCTTCTAAAAAAATTCAAATCAGAATAGGAACATTAATTTTTTAAAGATTCATAAAGCTTAGTTATATAAAAGCGTTAGTGAGTCGTTGATAAATCAGTAGAGGAAATAGCATTTCTCCTAGTTCAGATTCAGATTTATTATCTAATAGAAATATCGCATTATTGCAAGAGAATCATGCATGAAAAATTAAGTATTCAGTATAAAAATATCTCCCTCTCATCACTAAAGTTTATATCCTATAGAACCACCACTGTTACTGTAAGCATCAAAGCCAAATTTTAAATTTATTTATTTTTATTTTCTATTGAGGGCCCTCGTAAACGTGGGGCCCGTAGCATATGCTACTTTTGTAAATGTGTTAATCCAACACAGGTTATTATCAAACATCCAGTTCTTTGAGATGAAAGAAGAGAACAAGTTTACATAAATTCTAATTTAGGTTTTTGCGGTTGTTTTCTGGAAAATACATTTAGAGCCTCTTCAGGAATTATCTAAATATTTTTATTTATATTGAGTATGGCCAACCATTATGTCTTTCCTGGCACATTCTTGATCTCAAGTAGGTATTAAATCTATTCAACAAACAATAATATCACTGTATTGTTTGAATAGTAACTGGTATCACACAAAGAATTTTCACTAAGCACTCAATGTTCGGAAACACAGAACCAATTCTGTACGCTTCCATTGGCGTATCCACGTTTTCAGATTTCTGTGTCAAGCATTCCCTCCATAATTTCAATTCTCTATAATCGATGGAAAACCCGAATTCATGTGTTGTTTTGCTGCATCCAGTAGTACCTATTCACCTGATAACATTTGTTTTGTTTTGTAGCAAAAGGGAATCCAAATGATTGCTGTACATTTTTCGAAAATCGACAAGGGTGACACGTGCCCCAGTGCTCGTACTCTGAATCCACCCCTGCATGAAACCACTTTATAATGTAGGCTGTTTTAAATTAAATATATTGGTTTATTATGTATATTTGTATTTTTTTGATCATGCTCAGTCAGCGTGTCTGTCTACTGAGCTAAGGGTTCAATTCCTGGCATGGTAGGCAAAAAAAATCATTGGTGAAATGTAGGTTTCCCCTTTCAAAGTAATGAGTTAATGGCTGGGGGCTGGATGTTGTTGGTTATTGGTTTAAGATTGTTAAAAAGTTGTGTGCTGATATAATCATTTAGTTCAGAAAGTATACGTTAAGTACACTGCATCGAGATTGAAAGGTAGCAACTTATAATTCACTGAGCCCGCGAGGTATGATATTCCTCCACACATGACTGCAGAATAGTTTG
>CABFOV010012160.1:0-12040 GCA_902141375.1 Timema poppense | reverse complement strand
TTTGTGATGCATCTATCAAAGGATATGCAGCAGTCGTCTATCTTCGAATTACTACGTGTAATGGAGAAATTCAAGTCAACAATCTTATCGCCAAGTTAAGAGTAGCTCCGGTTAAGAGTTTATCTATTCCTAGACTTGAGCTTTGTGGGGCTCAGATCCTAGCCACACTTATGGAGTGGGTGCATCAGAACCTTAAACAACGATTACAGGTGTCATCTGTATATACTTGGTTATATTCTACTATCGTTTTGGCATGGATTCAAACTTCACCACATCTTTTGAAAACATTTGTTGCCAACAGAGCAGCCCAAATTCAAGCAGCAGTACCAGCACAACATTGGAGACATGTCCCAACTAATTCAAATCCGGCTGATTGTGCATTCAGAGGCTTACATCCTAAAGAATTGACAAATTTCAACATCTGGTGGACAGGACCAGATTGGCTGAAACAACCCATCAGTAGTTGGCCCAAGCTCCCTGAGGTGACTTGCCAGGTAGAGGTACTTGAGTTAAAGATTGTAAAGGTTACCAGTCTTTGTGGGTTGACCTGTTCAAACACTTCTCATCATGGGTAAGGCTGCAACGAGCCATAGGATTTTTAGCACGGTTTATTCAAAACTCCAAAGTAAAGAATCATGATAGTTGTAAAGGCTCATTGCTGTCCAAGGAGCTCAAGACGGCCCCGCATGTTATGTATCAAACAAGTTCAACAACAGGCGTTTGAGTCAGAACTTGAAGAAATAAAGAAGGGCCGGGAATGTTCACCCCGCGTGAGGGACCTAAACCCGTTTCTCGGCCAGGAGGGACTACCGAGGGTAGGAGGTCGCTTGCGACTCTATTCACTGCGGTATGACACAAAACATCCTCTTCTGTTGCCAAAAAATAGTCACATCACCAATATCATTGTTGATCACTACCATATATCTCATTTTCATGCTGGACTTCGAACAACCCACCCACTCATTCAAGGCCAGTATTGGATTCTTTCAGCACGCACTGTTATAAAAATCCGGATCTTCAAATGTATTAAATGTTTTAGATTTAAGGCACCTGCTCTCCAACCATTCATGGGGGACCTCCCAGCGATGCATTTGCAGCAATCAAGACCATTGGTCCGAGTTGGAGTGGATTATGGAGGACCCTTATAGATAAAATCATCTGAATTGAGGAATTCTAAGGTGCTCAAGGCTTATTTATGTTTGTTTGTGTGCTTGACAACTAAGGCAGTGCACCTTGAGGTGGTATCAGACCTAAGTACAAGGGCCTTTCTTGATGCCGTTCTTCGGCTTATTTCCCGTCGTGGTATGTGTTCAGATATTTATAGCGACTGTGGCACAAACTTTGTAGGTGCCCAAGCGCCATTTTACAGAACTACAAATGCATCTAGAGTTCTATACTGAAACCAAAGTGGTAACAGATAAACTTTCAGTGCAAGGCATAACTTGACATCTCAACCCACCTCCAGCTCCACTTTTTGGTGGACTATGAGAGGCTGGTATCTAGTCGTCAAAAACTCACCTAAAATGAGTGGTGGGTGATCAGACACTTACCTGTGAAAGACTATTCACACTCTTCATTCAAAATGAAGCCATGCTAAATTCCAGGCCTCTTTGTGCTCTCTCTGCGGATCCAAATGACCTTGATCCGTTGACACCAGGACATTTCATAGTGGGTCATTCTCTCACCAGACCACCTGAGGAGATTGAAACGGAGCTGCCGACCAACAGGTTGAATCACTGTCAGTTGATACAAGTCTACCAGCACTTTTGGCAAAGATGGTCAACGGAATATATCCATACTCTCCAACAGCGACAAAAATGGGCTATAAGCAAGGCCAACTTACAAAAGGGACAGTTAGTCCTGATAAAGGAAGACAATCTTCCGCTACTAAGATGGCTGATCGGAAGGGTAGAAGAGGTTTACCCTGCAAGGAATGGAATAACGAGAGTCGCAAGTGTCCGCACCAATCATGGGACCCTCAAACGACCGGTTGTCAAATTATGTCCACTTCCTAATCCATAGAAGGGACACATATTTTTGTAAATATTATTCTGTAAATATCTTTGTTGTTAGTTTTTTTTAAAAACTCACTTTAGTTTTTGGTGGGCGGTATGTTTGCACATTGTTTATTGTTAGATCAGTACCATTACTCTCTACTTCATGATTCAGTCCTATATGCTATCTCTTTGGATAGTGCTCCTTTATCTAGGTTCTCTATGCCTCGAAATTAGCTAGTTTTTTTGTTTTGTCTTGTGATTTGATTGTTTTGTTGTTGAGGTTTAGACTGTTTTTTGATCTTTTCTTATATTTTCTTGACTCCTTCCACCTTCATTAACCTTTCCTCACTCTTGGAGGCAACAAGAACTTACCTGGACCCCTCTAGGTCTATTGTTTTCCCGCCAAGTGTCGCTGGCGTGGTTTTTCGTTCTGAAGATTTAGTGAGTCGTGCGCTGAGACTTGATAGACCCATAATTGATGGTTATAGGTTCCGTGAACTTTCACCTGGTAGTGGTCCAATCTCAGTTATTCGTGTGCGTGTGTTAATGAAATTGACTGCTCCAAGACAATACCAATCAGACAACATAAAGTGAAGGAGGGTTGCCTCTACCCATTCCCATTCCACCATACAGTCCATTTGACCGTGTTCGTAACACTGGTCCTCCAGAGGTTTTTAGTTTTCAGTGTTGTCCTTAGCCTTTCCAAAAGTCTGTAATGTATTGATTAGTGTAGTTTCTTTACAAACTTACCAATGCTTAAAAAAATTATTCATATCCTAATCTTCTGTTGCGGAACAATAAGAACAGTAAGAAAGTTTTTCCCAAAATCAGACAAAGTATTAACATTAGTGTTTGCAAAGACCGTGGTAAAAGAGCAATTTGTGTAGCCAGCAATATGCATCAAGGAGATAAAAAAGAAACAGTTGTGCTAAGACAAAACAGAGAAGGGGCCTGAGTTCCAATCCAATGTCCCGTGTCAATTGCTGAATACAATATGTATATGGGTGGTGTTGATCCTTTTAATCAACATCATGCCAACTACAGCATTGCTTGGAAGTCAAGAAGAGGGTGGCTGAAAATATTTCATTATTTGACTGATGCAGCAATAGTAATCTCTACAAAACTACTTTGATCCAGAAAGATAGTAAAGAAAAACCGTTGTCTCATTTGGTATTTTGATCCTCCGATTTCACTTCAAGAAAGAAGTCAGGTCCTACAACATCTCTTCCAATGCCCATTGGACGCAGAAGAAAACGAGGTAGTTTTATGTGGAAGATCCACAGTTGAAAATACTTTGCGACTTGTGAATGTAGGTCAACACTTATCCAAAGAAAGGAACTTGGAAAAGATGTGGGTTTTGTAGTACCTACCAGGAAACATCAAAAAAGGTCAAATGTTTTATGCACAGCCTGTAAAGTATCCCTTTGTTTATCTTGCTTTGAACCTTCCCCTGCAAATAATTAAAATATTAATATTTGAGGTTGCATTGACCACTAAGGGGTTCACCTGAAGATTGTATTTTTTAATAAATCACGCTTAATTTTTTTGTGTGATCTTATTATTTATAAAAATAGATGCAATAATAAAAAATAGTGATGCAAGTGTTTGGTTTCTTTTAAAAATCTTAAATAGTTTGTGCAAAATAAATTGGAATAAAAATAATAAATCATCAAAAGATGTGATTAGTAGATACACAACAGTAAAATGTTATTAGATAATTTTTGGTAAAAAAAAATTCCCGCCCAATCAAGGGTTTTTAACTCCTACATTCTTTATGAAGGTAACAAATACATATACAGCATAACAAAGTGCATGTTCTAAGAGCTACACAACAGTAATCCTTATTGGGTCCTTCTTTGAACCTAAATGTTGGAAGATGAATTAAAGCTGATGACGACGACTTAAACATAATCTTATAATAGCATGTACCAACCTTCAGTGGGGACGAAATGAAAAATTAATCATCATTTATTTATTTATTTTATGTCTTTATTTTGCAGCATCTTGGCGAATTTAAGGCTAGTTTGCGTTGTATTACACTTAACAAATTAAACTAAACAAGTTTATAATAATATTAATAGTGATTATAAAATGAGTTATCTAAATTTTAAATATAATCGTTAGATTACCTCCATCCATTCTTTGATTCATACAATTAATCAACGGTTTTATTTGAAATGTTTCCAACATTTTACAACAATGTTTCATCATGATGGTTGAATGCAATGTTCTCCTGTTGTCCACAGCAGCAAGGTGCAGACCAAGCGGTGCTCGGGGGACTGTGGGTGTGAACAGAAGTACAAGTGGCATCGGTTGCTCGCCTATGACCCCGACAACGACTGTAAAGGAATATTCATGGACTGGTTCCTGTTCCCGTCATGCTGTGTTTGCCGCTGCGAACCCACCTTTGGCAACTAGACGCCAGAGCGCACCCACCTGCAGCGACTAGGTGTGCAAACACAGCTGCTGTTCACTCATCTTGGTCTAGATGTCCAATCACCACCGTTGTGCACCAATATTCGTCAACTAGGTATAGAACACCCCGTCATTGCGCACCCACCTTTATAACTAGTTACCAAGCCAACAACACTGTGTACCCACCTACGGCAACAAGGTGTTCAATCTTTTCAGCAAATAGATGCCAAGTTATCACCACTGCAAGCCCACCTCGGCTACTAGATGTTTACCGACCTAGACAACTAAGTGCCCAGCCATCATTGCTGCTAAACCAATAACAGTAGTAGTAGAAATGGTAGTAAGAGTGTTTTGAAATATAAAAACAGTTCTTTATTTGAAGATGACCATATATTGATAACATTTTACCATATTATATAGCATTATTATTTTTATTACTATAAGAATATTGAACTATCATTAAAAATTGACAGATCACATCACTTGATATAAATAAATATTTGAAAATAGTTTTAATAACTATAGTAATTGTCAGATACTGACTGATCTTTTTAATATTTAAACACCATAAGTGCCCTAAAAATAACCTCTTTAGGAAACTAAACTTACAACCAACAATCTTGAACACACATCTTATGTTGGCAACCAGATTCTTGACCACCGCTCTGTAACCAGGTGTCCAATCTTCATTTACCTCTTGTATTGAACGTCTAGTTGTCCAATCAACATTGTTGCAATGTAATCCTCGCATATTTTTTTTGATTAGTTTTCAATAAAACAAACAATATAAAATTTGTTATTGTATTTTTTATCCTAAAAACATGTCTTATAATTCAACAAAATAAACAAATTCTTACTCTAGTGACACAGCACGTTTATTAAGACCTATTTACTAGAGGTCGATGAGCATATTACTATCAGAACTAGCTCTTCAAACTTGAGTATGTACCCACATTAATCCCACAGCTGATCACTGGGTGTCCTGTTTATAAGTGTACTATGAACCAGCAAAGAGCAATCACTTTCAGAATAAAGACATTGTTATGCCTTAGTTATTTGATAGTAAGGTTATATCTTCTTGTTTATTATTTTTATTCCCTTCTCCTTATTTTATATATGTTTTAGTTTTTCTTCTATGGCGACAAACATATATAAAATAAATAAAAATAATAAACAAGGAGATATAACCTTATTATCAATTATTATTACTCCTTACCAAATTTGAGGTAAAAAGTGCTCTTTCACTCAATCATTTTTTTTAGCATGCAGCTACAGTGGTAGTCTTTCAGGAATGTTAAGAGCCCTTTTATTTTGAAAAGTGTAATCTATTAATGTTATATTTCTACTAAACTAGCCTAGATAAATGGAAAGTCATTAGATATTATTCTTTTGATTTGGGCCATTTAGCCTACTTTTAATATAAATGTAAGTCTTGATAGACCTGTATGCTAATTAAATACCTATCACAAATTATTTAAATTTGATTTAAAACCAACATTTATTGAATAGACTTGTCATTGATCATGTTCATCCAACTTAATATTTGTACCTTAATGGCCAATTATCGATTATTTATTTCAACACAAAAATTAATCAAAATGAATAATCTGTCAATGTGGTTTACATTTCTGAAAGACAAATTCAAATAACTGTGACATTACTATCATATCTGCAGTAAATATTGATCTAATTACAAAATGTGAGCATTATATATATATTTTAAACCACATACAATTTTTTTTAAATGTTTTACTATTTTTAGATGTATGCTACAAACTATTTCTAGCAGTGGCGTGGTTTAAACTCTGGACAAAGGGAAGCAATGGCGTTACAATGAAGGGGGTTTGATGGACCCTAGCTTAGTAGGAAGCTAAACGCTTTCATAAATTTAGTATTGAAATGATGACGTTTTTATTTTATTTAGGTTACCTAAAGATGGAGTGGGTCTGCCTGCCTGTTTCAATTTTTTTTTTCGTCAGAGACGGGATGACAAACTATGCTTCAAAATATTACATATGAGTTTTGACACAGCAGCCCCCTCCATAACTTCTGCGTTTGTTGGCGCACTCGTCAGTTTGCTACAGCACGCAAAGAAACAAACCAATTCCATAAGGAGGTACACGCACACTTTAAATTATTTTCAGCACTTTATTTTTAACGAGGTCATTAGTTATCTCTTGTTCTAAATAAACACTATTTCGGACCTTCTTCAATGACATCCAGTAGGTGACCAGGCGGTCTAGGAGTAAGGTGTCAGACTTCTATGCTGGCGGCCGGGGTTCAATCCCCGGTCCTGGCATAAATTTATCTGATTACCAAACCCTTCCTTCACCTCTGACAAGACATCTTGTGAATGTGGGGAATGCCAGGCCTCCACTGTGGTTCGGATTCCACGTTAAACTGTAGGTCCTTCATTTCATCTCACAATCACCCTACCATTACACATTAGCGTAAGTGCGTATAACCCGAACAGGTAGTAAGACGCGGGGCTAATAATAACACAAGATAGTTTATCACACGGNCTCCACCGTGGTTCGGATTCCACGTTAAACTGTAGGTCCTTCATTTCATCTCACAATCACCCTACCATTACACATTAGCGTAAGTGCGTATAACCCGAACAGGTAGTAAGACGCGGGGCTAATAATAATAATAATAATAATAATAATAATAATAATAATAATAATAATAATGACATCTACAAAAACACTATCATAATGAAGGTAAAGCTTCATTAGTAAAATACATTAATAAATTCAGTGAAATTGTTTTTATAGCTATGAAAATAATAAGGAAAGTCACCCACTTTGGTGGCCACATGGTCCAATATGCTACTTTCGCATTAGAATAGATCGGAATCCAACCTTAGTCAGGTGTTCTGAGAGTGATTTACACTCACCTTACACACAAATCCGTGTAACTTTCCTAATCTCTAAAACCATTCGTGTAATTAGCACACAAGTGTTTAGCCCGAGAAGATAGTAAGGTGCTAAAAAAAATTAAAATAAGGAAGGTCCTTGACTATATTTATTTTAGAACAAAAGTTTGTTTTAATATGAGTACTGTAGAATTAGTTTATCAATAAAAAAAGTTAGAAATAATTTAAGCCTTGATTGTTCAGCCTTAACAAACATTGCATTATTTTGCAAGAAACATTTGAGTACATTCCATGATGTCAGTCTAGCATTTGAATTTCGGCCAGGTATATGAAATGAAGATTTGTCAGTGGTTCGGAACACAAACCAATCAGGAGGAAGGCCCAAGGTGATAATAAAAGCATCAAGTGCAACCCCAACCCAATCAATCGCAGTTTAATGAATTATGTTACATATGCATTGTATTCAAATTTATTGAAATAATTATTCATAAAAAAAGGTCGGGAATCGAGCTATAGGTTTCTAATGCTCGTATAAAATAAGATTTAAGATTGTGTTTGAGCTGTAAATCACAACATTTAGCAATATCTAAACATGCTAAGCTGTACAAACCCTCTTAGCATCATCAATCTAGGATGTTATATACAGCCCAAGGCTATGAATGGCCCAATACAATTCATAAAACACAACATAACAGTAAATAGTTTTTTATATTGGCATCAGTGGCAAAACGATTGTAAGCAATTGTTTCCTAAATTATCCATTTTATTTGCGTGGTTGCCAGGGGTGTATTGGAGGGTTCCAAGCAGCCCGGTAGTACAAATATAACATCCCTTAAAACAGGGTAAAGCCTCAATTTTTAAATCAGATGTAAAGTGTAAAAACCCCACATTTGACACCCCAGATGTAACCAACTACATTAATGTCTGAAGTAATGTGTAGAATTGTCACTTAAGTATCCATCACTTGTGAGACTACAAGGTGAAAGGTTCATCTAGGATAGATTGAATGAATTGCTGATGAACGAACGATTACTACTATTAAGTACTTATTGAAGAGAAGCGAACCAGTACATCAGTCGTCGTCATGACGTAGGGTTGGAATTCGGCTTTCACCCGGTTGTCTGGAAGTTCATGTTTTCGAATCTTACACTACATTCTAAATTTTATTCTAAACCCATAAATCCTCTTGTTAGGTCTCACACATCAACACCTTGTTTACAAGCACACGGCAAGTGCCTTCGGATGAATCTTTATAACACTAACACACTCTGACAACTGGCAATAACCACTGTCTTAACCACCATCGCAATCGTGCCATAACCATGTCATAATCATTGACATAATGATGGTACTCAAGACCTGCCATCACTGATCTCGCATATTTTACCAACATCTCAAGAAAGCTTTCCACACCCAACTTGTCCTAGCAAACTGACTACAGCCCAATGTAGTAACCATGTCATAACCATTGTTGTAACCATGGCGCATTGTTGCTGAGCTCACATTCTTCTGACACTCTTGGACAACTGTCCAGAGCTCTACTCTAGGACATCCAAGCTGGATTCAGCCAACTTGGAAGAGTCCTCCAATTACAGCATAGAGCATCTGTCGAATGATATCCAGGCAACACCTCAGAAACACATGCTTCCAGCGCTGCAGTTCACACAGATATATTGCTGCCACTAACTATTCTAGCGCCTAGCTTGCGGACGTGCCAAACAGAGCAGACACAGCTCCTGTTTCAAAACATGACAACCTCGCAGTCAACCGAAGCACAGGAAATCCTTACAATAGATACAAACTAAGCAAAGGATAAAGTCACGAAGTTGAGAGCATCACAACACATTTATAAATACCAATGAAGCTAATTTTGAGTACAAGCTGAAAAATGATGAGGTAAAGTATTTATATTTTTACTAGGGCCATTAGTAAATTTAATCCTGATGTAATTTCAGCTATATTATCGTTTATTATGTTGCAATTTAGTTTACATAAGACATCATCTTGTTCTTTTCACTAGGGCGAGAGAAAAAAAAGCTTCAAAAATGAGACAATCACTTGAAAACTATTTTTGAAATATTTAGGTTTTTAAAATTATCTTTCATTCACTACTTGTTTAGATGACAAATTTGGAGACAGTCAGTATTCACTGGGCAAATGCTTTCATGTTTGGCTCAATAAATTGTTAACAAAAGGGACAGTTCTGTGTTTAATTTATTTGCATATTTTTACAAGTGATGTATTCTGGACACCATTAAACTTACTCACTGAAACCTTAGATTAAAATTTAATTAAAACCACCATTTGGAATCAAATGAATAGCTTTATTTTAATTCAACGTAGTTAGGGCAGCCCATATCAAACCGGCCCACTGAAAAATTTCCCATACCCTGGGATCCCAATCCACCCCCAGTGGTTGCATACTCACAACTGCATAGTTGTATTATTTTAATTTTTCTTTTCTAACAGTAAATAGTAATTCATAGGCCTATTGACATAAAAGCCAAAATGACTAATAAATTCCATAAAAACTGCAGCCGGCTACTGGCATTTATCAATATTTATTTGATTTAATTCCCATACATTATACTACTTTCTAAATAAAAATAATATAAATTTCCAGCCCATATTGAGACTTGGTTTGTTATTATAGTTTATGGGGTTTAGACAAACTTGCGTGTTTCCAAAGACCTTGATTAATTTAAAGATAAAATTAATCATTTTAGTTACCTATACATAATGCTGCAACCTTCTTAAAATAATAAATCATAAAATTAAGCAAGGTATATCGAAGTACGTTTGTAGCTTGTTTTACTATTTACAAATTATATATATTCACACTTAAAGAGTACAAACATTGGTATATTTATTATACATCAATATATACACGTAAGATACTAGGTTACCGTGTCCACGTCTCTAGTCTACACGACCAGTCCCAAACGCACTCACAGGAAGACTACTCCACTACCTGGCTATTTGCACCTGTTGCCCCCACACCCTCTTTCCACATTCCAGTTACAGAGCTGGGTACGCTCACTGCACTCGCAAAATGGTCACTACAGTTATCCGTTACACATACAATAATATGGTATTATATTTATGTTGGAAGATATTTTAAAATTCTGATTTAAATATTTTGAAAAGGCGTTCTTTCAATATAAAGAGTAAATACGTTTTAAACGGTAATCTCATCTTTTGAGATGATTTGTATTCGCTTTAACTGTGGAGATTTAATAAGTTTTTAATGCAAAATTAATATATTTTAAGAGTAAATTATCTATTTTGTAATATTTTGAACCTATTGAAAACATGTTTTATTAAAATAGGCGAATATATGCCAAAGGATATTTGTTATATTTGGTCCAAATCCATGCATGTAAATTAATCTGCTATGGATATATTTATTTTCATGGATTACCATTTATACACCATGTTGTAATACATTTGAATTAGATTTAGTTTTTTTTTAAACTAGAAGTAAAATTATATGACTTACCTATGCATTTACTTTAGTATATTTGTCACCTTAGGAAAAAAGACGTAGATGATACAAATATTATATAATAAAATAGTGATTTATAAAATTTTGTGAACAAGATTAATTAATTTTATATTTAAATAAAAATGTTATATTTTGTTGACAAGATTAAACTAAATTTATGTGATAAGTGTCGTCGTATGAGTGTTGCCAGAATAAGCAGAGTTAGTTTAAAATATGTATGAGAATTGTTCTCATCATTTAGTAGAACACTCATTGGACATTTATCAATGAAAATGCATTGCCATAACATTTGTATGACTGGTCAAATGGGGGAGCAAGGGGATCAGATCAAATCATTCGCACAGTTTCAACAAGCTCTGCTTACCCTCAGAAACAGTCCATGCGTATAGTGTGTACAATTATTTTGAGAAACACACAAATCCATTTTTATAATTGAGCATAGACCCCCCCTTTTGTATATGAATAAAAACACACCTTCATGAAAAATAAGTAAATTCTATTGTATTGGTGTAGAATATTTTTGGAAATCGCCTATAAGCTTTAGTGGTTTTAAATATACTAAAAAAATATATTTTGGAATAATTTATGCTTATAAAGATTTTTTTTTGTGGTTTTAAAAACTTGTTTCTAATAGCTCTAGGGAGGCAAAGCATTCCCTGTTGTGATGATAAACCCAATGAGTGCATTTTATATTATATTGGTCCTAGACTTGTGTTTACAACAGATTTATAAATTTGTTTTTGGTCAAATATATTCAAAATTGTTATATATTGTCTTGTTTTGTTCCTGTTTATAATTTGTCTACCAACAATATAAAAACCCATATACCAATAGAGGATATTATAGCAATTGCCAGATTGTGTGCGTGGTTCATTGAGTGTGCTGGGATTTTGAATGTTCCTTCCTAATGACTGGAAGTTTGCTGTTATTGTTACTTTGTACAAAGGCTAAGGCAGTACGAATGTAAGAATTATAGTGAAATTAGTTTATTGAGTATTCCAGGCAAAGTTTTAATAGAAAGAAAGGTGCGTGAAAAAATTGCGGACAAAATTTGGGGTGTGCAATCTGGTCCCATGATAGGTTGCAAAGACCAGATATTTGCATTGCAACAAGTTATTGAGATATATACAGCAGTAAGGATGAAAGTTTATTGCACATTTGTTGATATTGAGAACATATGAGACTGGATGAATACAATTATGTTATGGAATTTCTTAGAGAGTATGGTGTGGATGAAGCTTTGAG